>CAJNDS010000391.1:613939-676439 GCA_905221605.1 Symbiodinium natans | reverse complement strand
CAGCCTATACAGGTTCCCAAAGTACAAACATCGCCAGGCCCTGGAAAAAGTTTCCCAAATGCAATACTCTCTCACAATGTATATATACACATATTTGCATACATGTAAATGTCTGTTTTTTTTGATCTTATATTTGTGAAATAAGCAGTGATTGCTCAATACGTTGCATTTCTGTGTGCATGTGTGTTGTCGTGGGCAGCTTACCCTACGTCTCCGCATGGTCGCTTCATCCTGCAGCACCCACACTGCAGCAACATACGCAACATAGACGAATGCTGGTATGCGCACAGGGAGCGCCTGAGGCACTCCTGCCTTAAACCCTTTCGAACCCTAGACCCTAACTAAACCCTTCTTCCTAAACCCTAAACCTAAACCCTCAACCCTGAACGCCAACCCCTAAACCCTAAACCCTAAACCCTAAACCAAAAGGCCAAAGCCTCAAACAAAGAGCTCCCATGCTCTAGGTGCCAAACTTTGAGAGGTCGGCATGCGCGCCGCTCGGGTGTGGGGCTTGGGAGCTAGGGTTTAGGGTTTAGGGTTTAGGGTTTAGATTTCTATACATCTATATATGGACGCATACAGATATCTATGTATGTATCTTCTAGAAATTTCTAGAAGGCATAGCTGCGCTTAGAGGAGCCAGGTCCAGGCTGGCATGGAGGCTTCTAGGGTTTAGGGTTGAGGTGTGAGCCCTGTGGGGCCAGGGGAAACTGTCGAGCCAAGGGGCTGAGTCGAGTTGCGTCTGACACGTGCATCCAACATGTCGGGGAGGGGATGTTGGGGTTAGGGTTCTTCGCATTTAAGGCTTCGGGTTAGTTCTCTAAGTTCTGGTCCCTTTATGGCTACAGCGCATAGAGCTCTTCGACTTGCGCTAGGACGCACAGGAAACATCATGCAGAGAGCTGGAAATATTCCACGTCTAGAAGCCTCTTGCTGTCTTGGACTCCTTTAACAAGCCCAGAAGCCCACTCCCTGCCTTCTACAGCTGCAAGCATGGCCCCCAACTCTGCGATGTCCTGGCGTTCTCACCAAGCCGACACATGAGCTGGATCCACACCTTTGAGCCCTTTACGGGGTTTAGGGTTTAGGGTTGGGTTTAGGGTTTAGGGTTTAGGGTTTAGGGTTTAGGGTTTTGGGTTTAGGGTTTAGGGTTTAGGGCTAGGGTTTAGGGTCTAGGGTTTGTTTGGTTCCAAACCTGGCGTGGACTGCTACAGTGCTGCTATCTTCATGACGCATCATGCTTATAGCCTATGTGGATATTTCCCAAAATAGGGGGCCCATTTCGGCCCCAAAAAAGAATAGAATCCCCTTAAAGGGACGTACCCCTAATTTCCGAAACCCCCAGATGGAGCTCCCGGAACCCCCCTACACCCTAAACCCTAAACCCTAAACCCTAAACCCTAAACCCTAAACCCTAAACCCTAACCCTAAACCCTAACCCCCCCCCCCCCCCGGCTCCTCGAGATGAACCGCGCCCTCGAGCAGCTGTAGCAAGAACTGTGCCCGGAGCATCTGAAGGAGCTCGGTTGCCTCCAAGCAGGTGGCGGCTTACGAAGGTAAGGGGGTTTAGGGTTTTGGGGTTTAGGGCCCTTAATAGAGTCCCCCAAGTGGTAGGATTCCCTTATAATCAGGACCCCAAGAAGGTACCCTTAACTTCTGAAACGTCCATCTGAGAGTTGTCAGGGAGTGACAAACGTAGCCTAGAGGGGCAGGCAGGAGTAGGTGAGTCCAAGTGAGCGGCCGGCTTGTTTGGTCCAGAGTCGCTTGGTCACACTCTAGATGTTGGGTTTCGGGTTTAGAGTTCAGGGATGACCGTCGAAGCTTAAAAGCGACCCAGATGTAATTCATCGGATCCGGCAAGCCTATTTCTTGGCAAGAAGGCCACGAGCGGTAACTCTGGGCACTGAGCGGGTGCAGTTACAGTACTGTTCAATTCCAATACCAAAGAGCGCTTTTGGTACCTGATTCCAGAATAGTACTTGAAATGGACTACAAGGGGAACTTTTTGGAGCCACAGCTTGTTCACCTACGCCTGCAGGACCCCAACTGCGGGTGTTTTTTTTCGGCACCCGACTAGCCACAGCACAGCGGGGTTTGAAGGTAGGTCTGGGAAAATTCTAAGAAACCCGCAAGGTCAGGCTGTGGTTTAGTGTTTCGGGTTTCGGCTCTCACGCTCGCCACAAGGCAGGCAAGTTTTAGGGTTTAGGGATTAGGTTTAGGGTTGGAAAGCTGCTTTAGGGATCACCATCTCACCATCATCGGAATGCTAGAGTTGTTGAGTCATACGACCGCTCTGCATGGTGCGATCTGCTGCAATCTGCGGGTTGGCTGAAGCCTTATAAATGACTTCGAGGAAGCAGAACCCTAACCCTAAAGCGTAAACCCTATAAACCCTAAACCTCCTCAAGTTCTATAGTCCCTTAGTCACAAGGGCCCTACACTAGCCAAAGCAACGACACCTAAAGCCACCAAACCCTACAGCCAAACTAAGGAGCATGTGCACGAAAAATAAGCCCCACGAGGCCCCACTCATTCCACTGCGAAAAGCCCGGCCTCCGACAGATTCTCCTCATCCACTTCCGCATGAATGGCTTTCGCAATGGCCCGCGCCTCTGGTCCATGAGGCAGGAAACGGGTTCTCCAGTCGGTAAAGTGGGGTAGGGTCCCTAAACCCTACAGTATAAACCCTAAACCCTAAACCCTAAACCCAAAACCCAAACCCTAAACCCAAACTAAGAACCAGTAAGTGATGACGGTTTCGAGACCGAGGCCACCGCGCACGCAGGGTTTAGGCGGCCCTAGGGGGGGGTCTTGTCCAGGGTTTACCCAGATGGTCCACTCTTGGGTGGTTGTCAAAGTTATGGTTTTGGGGTACCCTAAATATTAGGTGCCGTATTACAATCGGGATCTAGGGACCCGAATTTTGACAGCCACCCACTTGTAGTACCAGCATGGATATAGGCCCTGAGCCCTAAACCTGATCATGTAGGTTTTGGGTATCTACTTCCATAAGCACGGTTTAGCGTTCACCGCAGGCGTCGATGATTCCATGGACACGAAACTCTTCCAGAGCATGCACAGCACTCTATTCCTGAAATTGTCTCTACTTAGGGAAAAGAAAAGAAAGGTGAATGGTCTCATGGGGTACAAGAATCGGCCTTCGCACAAAGAACTGCTCTCAAGCTCGCACACGCCAATTTTGACAAACGCCTGTGCTTTTATGAATGGGTCTCCAAAAAGATCTCTTTGTACGCGCGAGAACACGCATGTGAAGAGTCGTGTACCTTATCTCAACCTTGCTTCCCTCCCTCGTGGGTTTAGGGCTCAGGGTCTTCTGCTCAAGAGCTCCTGAAGGGTGGCCCGGAGCCATGGGGGATTGGAGTCCTAATTACCGCAGTGCCCAGCACCATCCTCGCTTTGAGAGCTCACAAGGCTTGTGCTTTCTTGGAATATGAGATTTTGCCGTATCTGCAGAAGCTTCAACTCCGGCAGGCGAAGGGGCTCAGTTAGAGCCTGACATGGGCTTGTCCGTGGTCGGAGTTGTGTGGGGACTCACTTCAGGTCAGGCGCAGCATAATATTCCTATGGGCTTCAGCTGCAACCCTTTTTACGGCTAGGACTGCTGCACTGCCTGCCAGGGACGAAAACCATCAGCTGCAACCCTAAACCCTAAACCCTAAACCCTAAACCCTAAACCCTAAACCCTAAACCCTAAGCCCTAAGCCGAACGGAAGCCCGATGCCTTTGCACGGCTCAGGTCGATGCCAGCTCTGCCAGGGTGACCTCAGAGGGATCGTCTGCGGCGCTGCCTGAGAACGGGCCGCGAGTTGATGCTACACAAGCATCACGGCATGCATATATATATATATATACACATATATACATATATAAATATGTATATATGTATATATACATATATACATATATATATATATGTATGTATTTGTGCAAGCATGATGCATAGCATCTGCTTGATATACACATTTCCTACGTCCTAAGCGCTAAAACTTCACAAACCCTATATCAACCCGTGCCCAACCGCAATGACTGCACCTTCGAGCCTCTACTCTATAGCGAAGTCCAGGGCTTGAGAAACCCGAGTCCATTGAGCTTCGCGCTGGCTGCAGCACGCAGCTCATCAAGCGCCTGGAACTGCCTCGTCGCCATGCTCACGGCCGACATTTCTGGCAGTTTATGGGTTAGATTAGGGTTTAGGGTTTAGGGTTTTGGGTTTAGGGTTAGAGTATGTTAGAGTTTTTTGGGTTGCTCGGGGTCTTCGCACCCAGAAACGGAAGTAACAGGGTAGCGCATCATGGAGAGCAGGTTTTGTAATTACTGGGTGGCGGCCGCTGTAATCCCTCGGCTGCACTTTGGTGCCTGGCAAGGTGGCCATGGACTAAGCCACAGGGTAGCAAAGCATGGGCTGCGCTCCCCCCCCCCCATTTGCAGCTAAGGGTGGCGCATGGCGTTTGTGGCCGACTTCTCGTGGCCTTGAAAGGCACGTTTTTTTATTCATGTAACCCGAATCTACTAGTTGCTTAAGAACCCCAAAAGAATAAACATAATAGTCCCTATATTACCCTGAACAATATGAGGGTTATCCCAAGGGCGGTCATCAATGGGCTCAGCACAGATTGTACCCCAAGCACAGGATGTAAAGAAGCCACATCGGTGTCTTGGCTCAAGGCTAACATAGCGGCTCTGAAGCAACCTGGCTTCTTGGGTTTAGGGTTTAGGGTTTAGGGGGGGGGGGGAGGGGAAGGCCTCATTCAACAGCCACCTCCGAGGCCGGCCATACATGATGGACGTCGTAGGGTCCGAGCTGGGTTCAGTCGACACAAGGCGCACGAAACCGCAGCGCAATGAAGCTTGCTGTAGGCTTGCCTCACAGCCCCCCACCCCGGGGCCCCTCATCCCCTGAAAGCCCCCAAACCTGAAAACACAACCATGTACCCCACGAAAGTCCACATCCTCGAAGCAAGAGCCACACCTCCACCCAAAAATCCCGGAGCTGTAGATGTTGAAGAGCCTAGGTGCCCTGAAGCACAGAAACTCCGACCTCGCAAGCTCATCTGCAAACGGCATCGAGATCTGAACTGTCTTCTGCACTGCCTTGGCTTTCCTCGGTCTCGCTCAGGTAGGCTAAAGAAGGCTTTGGAGTTAAGGCTCACAGTCTCTCTCGAAAACTAGTCTTGGGAAACTTCCCCTATAAACCCTGTAAACCCTATAAACCCTATAAACCTTATAAACCCTATAAACCCTAGAAACCCTATGAACCCTATAAACCCCTATAAACCCTGAACCCTAACCCCGTCGGGAGTGGGCTGGGCTGGTACGGAAGGTGGACAGTGCCATCAGCAGACAGGTACAAGACGGCTTCTCCACCGAAGCCTTACAGGAAGGAATGCTCCCCAGAGGAAGGTTTACTGGGTTTAGGAAGTAGTTTAGGGTTTAGGATGGTTTAGGGTTTGGGGTTTGGGATTTGGGGTTTAGGGTTCGCAAGGTCTAAGGTTTACTTTCTGAGGGTGAAGGATGCCGCACCAGCAACTGCCTGTAAGGAAGTGGTGGTCTCTCAGTTGCATATCTACCGCCTGGCGCCTTTTCGGAACAAAAGCGAGAGCTCCCAAATCCAACCTGACCGGAATCCCCTCTCAGCATTTTGCTACAGCAGGCTTCTCAGAGTGCCACCGACAGACTCTTGAACCGTGGTAGCATGCCTATTTCCAGCAGGACTCCACACCACTCTCTCAACTTTTTGAATCTGAACAACCCTGAACCCGAAAGCTGGAATGATAAGGCACAAGCACTCTTGCACATCTTCAAAAAACCGACAGTTGGAGCTCACACATTTGCCCCGTCGGACACCCCCGTCTCTTTGACATCCGGGCTTCGTCAGTAGAATTTCCCCGAAGTCGCTGCTCGAATCGTCGTCGTCGTGTTCCTCCGCCATGACCGACCTGCCCACTGCGACTGGATGGACAACGCCATGCCAAAACTTGCAGAGTTTGTGTTTTTCCCTGGTGCTTCGTAGGTCCCTATAAGCTTTAACAAGCCCTATAAGCCCCAAACTAAGCCCCCTCTAAGCCTTGTAAGCATCGAAAGAGGAGCCTACAGAAATGCTCACAGGCCTCTGATCTATCAGCGCCGGGCTTGGTCCTTCATCCATGTCAAGTGACTGTTGAATTCAGTAGAAAGCCGCCACAAACCCCCTCTAGACCCTCCTTCAAACAGAGCAACCCTATGTCGAAATGCAGTTTTAGGGCTTGTTAGGGCTTTCTTGTGGCATACTTCATGAAGGGATGAGTGGATCCCTGGTGGTCGAGATGCTTTGAGGCTTGGCCTCTGCAGGGCGTCGATTGAGAAACCGTTCGCGTGGATCCTGCGACGAGGGCGGTGGTTTGGTTGATTTCGGGTTCGGATTTTTTTGGTTGAGGTCGGAGGTTGGGTGACACTAAACCCTAAACCCCTAAACCCTAAACCCTAAACCCTAAACGAGTCCGCCTGGGTCTACGCGCGACTGGCTGGTAGCTGAGGGTTCCGCCACTTCGGTCACAAAGAAAGGGCGGCCTGTCAATCTCCTCCAGGGTGAAGTCCTCCCCGCACAGTGTCCGCCTGTTTAGTTAGGGTTTAGGGTTTGGGGGTTGGGGTTTGGGGTTTGGGGTTTGGGCTTTAGGGCTTCAAAGCACATTTTGTGGGGTTCGAGGTCTTAGGGCTCAAAGCCCAGCAATTCCACAACTCACGGCCATGCCACCAACTGAATCAAGGAACCGGCTCAACGTGGCAGTGATTGTGGCTACATTACTTAGAGTAGCCCAATGAGGCCTCTTGATCTCCTCCAAGGGGATACCACAGTCCTCCAGCCTTTCAGTTCCGCATTGGGCCGCATTGTGGACTTCTGAGAAGTAGCACTCTAAACGGTTTACGGTTTAGGGTTTAGGGTTTGAGATGGAGGCTTCTGTTCAGCATCGGGTTTCATTGCCGGTCCTAAAGGGTCCGAACTATGGTACTCAAAAACCATACGAGTAGCTCGTAACGAGGGACACGGGCGTGGACACAGAAGCCTACAAGGGGACATACAAAACTCAGCTGGCTGAGGGTTTAGGAACCAAAAGCCGATGGGATGTGGTGGGGGGGGGGGGGGGGGGTTAGGGTTAGGGTTTGGGTTTAGGGTTTAGGGTTTAGGGTTTAGGGTTTAGGGTTTAGGGTTTAGGGTTTAGGGTTTAGGGTTTAGGGTTTAGGGTTTAGGGTTAGGGTTTAGGGTTTAGGGTGGTTTTGATCCAAAGCCTGGGCCCTGGGGCGTTTTTCCCACCCGCATGGCTGGACGAACCACTCAGCAGGGACTGAGACGGGTTTGTATGGTTTTGGGCTTCAGGCTTATAGGATCTCCTCGTAGTTATGGCATAGTGTACTGTATTCCCCATGGTCGTGTCAGGTACCAACAAGGGCCTCGATGAAGATCAGCCCTGAGATAAACTTCCCATGCAGAGAAGCGCACCCATGTGTGACCATGCCCTGCAAAGTTTCCGCGTAAGGGCCAAATTCCTCAAGGCCTTTAAGAGGCCCATCACAAAAGCGCACATCGAGCCACCGCCATCCCCAGCCTCAAACGATCCTCCTCGTCCATGTCGTTGATGTTCGGCGCTAACCTCAACCGATAGTGGCGGGTGAGAGATATTGGGGCAAGTTGTTACGCATGTAAAACATCACAGATCCCGATTTGGACTTGACCGAGATTGTAACATTGGGCAGTTCAAATGTTTACAGATATCATCCCAGCACAATCCCCAACATAACAAGAGTGACGACAGTACCCAGTCTAATTCAATAGGCCACTTTTGTGGGTCACAGGGAGCTTTGCCACCTCCGGCCCTGAATCATTCCAGCAACTGCCGGTCCGTGGCCCTACCCAAGCTTCGGGAGACTGCGAGTATTGAGGGCTCAGAAGCCGAAACCCCCGAACCCTCACGGAAACACACTTGCCTCAAGCTGGTGTGCCCTTGAAAGATTCCCTGGGGGACCCTCTTTACCTACAGTTTGATGGGTTATGCCTACGAATTAAGGGTATAGCTACTACTAAACTACTAAACCGTAGGTAAATAGAGTCCCGGGAATCGTGCCTGTTCATAGACTCGGAGAGGCCAGCGGAGTTCAGCCTGGCCGAAGGGCGCTTCGGGTTTAGGGTTTAGGGTTTAGGGTTTAGGGCTCGCGACGCCTTGCAGGGCACCTACCGGCAGTCCAAAGTTTTCGTCGGGAGCTAGCGCACATCCCCACGACCCGGCTTTTGCAGGCGGGCGAGGGGGCCGAATTAGGCTGAGTTCATTATCAGAGGACTTGTCGAGAGCTCAAAGTGCCCTCTGACATCCTCCACACATGCGTGAGCTTTCTGGATTGGACTCGTGGCTGCTAGGGCAACCAAAGGATCCTAAGTCTACACTCTCATATCACGAATGTCAGGGGGGGCTCTTCACACCCCGTCAGAGGCACCACCAATATCCATGAGCCTTGAGAGCACACTGCATCTTCTGGGCCACTCAGCTCACGCTTCCTTCTTGGCCGTTGCTCTGCGGAGTGGGTTGCGGAGGTTGCCGAACTTGCCGCGCAAGGTGTAGAGACCCGCCGCAGCACCGACGAGCGATGTGAAGATTGCACCGGGCACTGCTGCCGACTCCACGGCAGCAAGGCCGCGTGCACGGCAACCCTCGCGCAGGAGGCAGCAAGCGCCGGAGATGACAAGGGCGCACACCACGACGATCACGGCTGCCAGAGCTGCCACCTTCTTGGTGAGGACGCGACGAGCTTCCGGCTTCTCTGGCTTCTCTTCTGCCTGGGTCTTGATGGACTTCTTGTCAAGGGCTTCTGAGGTGAGCAAGGTGGCCGCCTTCAGGTCCGGGTCCTTCACTTCTTTCTCCTTTGGTGCCGGTGAGGCTGCTCGCGACTTCTTTGGCTTCTCTGGCTCGAATGAGGTCTGCTCGGCATCAGTTGCGGGGACAACGTCGGCAGGGGAGAGAGTCATGGCGAACAACCAACACGAAAGCGCCGTTCTAACAGGAGCGGGATGCAGCGGCTACGAACCCAAATGGCTGTGCAAGAGTCGACTGGATTTGCAGGTCTGTGCACTCTGCATGCGGGGGTCTCGGGGGAGTGGGGGCCCTGTGCATATCTACGCAGTATGTAGGACGTGGGCGTGCGCACTGCAATGTGGAGTTGTCTCGCTGCCTCTCACCCCCTCTCTTATCATCGCAGATAGACTCGCATAAACAGTTTCAGTCTACATTTGCCTGATATTTGTGAGTACCTTTCCCCCCGAGCATGCCCGCGGCGCAGTGAGCAGGCACATACTGTCATCTAGGAGATAGCGCACATCCCCACGACCCGGCTTTTGCAGGCGGGCGAGGGGGCCGAATTAGGCTGAGTTCATTATCAGAGGACTTGTCGAGAGCTCAAAGTGCCCTCTGACATCCTCCACACATGCGTGAGCTTTCTGGATTGGACTCGTGGCTGCTAGGGCAACCAAAGGATCCTAAGTCTACACTCTCATATCACGAATGTCAGGGGGGGCTCTTCACACCCCGTCAGAGGCACCACCAATATCCATGAGCCTTGAGAGCACACTGCATCTTCTGGGCCACTCAGCTCACGCTTCCTTCTTGGCCGTTGCTCTGCGGAGTGGGTTGCGGAGGTTGCCGAACTTGCCGCGCAAGGTGTAGAGACCCGCCGCAGCACCGACGAGCGATGTGAAGATTGCACCGGGCACTGCTGCCGACTCCACGGCAGCAAGGCCGCGTGCACGGCAACCCTCGCGCAGGAGGCAGCAAGCGCCGGAGATGACAAGGGCGCACACCACGACGATCACGGCTGCCAGAGCTGCCACCTTCTTGGTGAGGACGCGACGAGCTTCCGGCTTCTCTGGCTTCTCTTCTGCCTGGGTCTTGATGGACTTCTTGTCAAGGGCTTCTGAGGTGAGCAAGGTGGCCGCCTTCAGGTCCGGGTCCTTCACTTCTTTCTCCTTTGGTGCCGGTGAGGCTGCTCGCGACTTCTTTGGCTTCTCTGGCTCGAATGAGGTCTGCTCGGCATCAGTTGCGGGGACAACGTCGGCAGGGGAGAGAGTCATGGCGAACAACCAACACGAAAGCGCCGTTCTAACAGGAGCGGGATGCAGCGGCCACAAACCCAAATGGCTGTGTAAGAGTCAAGTTGCAGGTCTATGCGTTTGCATGTGGGGGTCTCGGCGGAGCGTGGGCCGAGTGGGCCCTTTGCTTGTCTATAGGCAAGCTGCAACTATGTAGGTCGTGGGCGTACGCGCTGCTATGTGGAGTCGTCTCGCTCCCTCTCTCGTCTCATCGTAGATAGAATCATACAAATACTTTCGGCCATCACTTATTGGTGTTTATGTGCGTGTGTTTCTGAGCGTGTACCCTTGCACACGCATACATACACAAGAACTAGAATTCATCTATGTACATAAATATACACACAGTACGCTGAAACGCAGATGTATTATCAAGCCCAATGCTTCAAACCTGCATGGTTTCGCACGTTCAGCTCAGGTGTGTAGAGGGTCACATATAGATACAGACAAGTAAAAACTGTGTATGCATATGACAACAATAACCATGATACCAACTAATGCCCGTAAATCACTATATGAAAAAGTGTAGTAGAAGCACTTTCCCTAAATCCTAAACCCTAAACCCTAAACCCTGAACCATAAACCCTAAGCCCCTATAAGGCTGGCTGATCTCTCGGTCGCCTCTGGAGCTCCCATTCTGAGAAGCCCTCGCCAGTGGAGACACGCCTGCGAGGGGAGCCACGAGTTGTTGTAAACCCGAAACCCTAAACCCTAAACCCTAAACTATAAACCCTAAACCCTAAACCCTAAACCCTAAGCCCTAAGCCCTAAACCCTAGCCCTAAACCCTAATCCTATAAACCCTATAAACCCTAAACCCGAAAAATCGCTCTCAAAGCCCGGGGCTCATAGGGCTGCTCAAGGTTAGCATGTGGCCGTAGGATGTTCCCCCTAGTGTAAGGGGGAACACGCCCAATGAAGCCCATGGTGCAGCAGCGCTCTTGTAGGGAAATTGTGGCTCTCCCCCCCCCCCCCCCAGCCCCCACCACACATGCAACACGAACTCAAAAGCCAGTCGACGAGTCCTGGAGCATGTAGCATCCCCGTCCCTACCACTTCAGCCCTTGACCGTTCAGCCCTAAACCCTAACCCCTGAGCCTCCGGATCTCTTGCAGAGGCAGCCCGATCTCCGCGAGCCTGTTTCAGTCAAGACACAAGGGATCCAAACACCCATGAACCTCCAAGTACGTCCTACTATGGCTAGTGCGCATGATGTGTGCGCATGTTGCGAGTAAGGCCCAAGGGCATTTTTTGGGGTTGTAGCATTTAGGGTCTGAGGGCTTCGATGGTTTGGAACCCGATGGCCACATGGAGGCTTCCGTGCGATCTGGTGCAGAGATGGGCCCAAGTTCTGATGAGCGGGAGCTTAGACTACTGAAGTGCGCAGCAGCCGTCTATCCTGCGAAGAACTTCGCTGAACCAGACCAATATGAGCGGATGTGATACTATAAGACACGATAAGACGACTACAAACCGGAACCCGGACCCAATTGATAAGTTCCCTGACCCGAACATGAAGTTGACCTTCGAAACAGGGTCTAAAGCCTAAACTAACCCCAACAGAACGGAACGACAAAACCGGCTGGCGGCTAAAGGTTACCTACTCAGCTCTTAAGTTAAAGCTTAGCTACAGTGAATCTCGAAGCCCAGAGTCCAAAACTCCCCAGCTGCATTCCTTGCGGTTTGGGCTTCAGGGGACATGGAGGGGTTCTCCTTTTGAAAGACCAACGTTTTGACTTGGCTCAAGCATGGCAGTGCAGAACGCGGCGATGTTTGACCAGCTTTTTGGGGGCCCCTCATTCAATCCTAGACACGAAAGCTGCATTGTATGCGGGTTTGCAGCAACTCGTGGTAAGTGCATGCAGCCATCGCTGCAAAGAAGCGAAGGCCAACCAGCGAAAGAGAGGTGTTACACGCTTCGAAGCTGATTCTGCACAGTGCCACTGTCACCACCGTGCAGAGCATCCCCCCACGTCACGACAGATCCGTTGCCGAGAATGGCAGCAAAAGCGCTGCCAGAGGCTGCGACCTGCTGGACATTCTTCAGCTGATCCTGCACAGCACTACTGTTGCCACCGAAGCTGGGATCACCCCAGGCTATCACGGATCCATCGCCAAGAATGGCAGCAAAAGCTGAGGTAGTAGCTTGGATCTGCTGCACATGCTTCAGCTGATCCTGCACAGCACCGCTGTCACCACCGTATGCAGGATTGCCCCAGGTCACGACAGAGCCGTTTTCGAGAATGGCAGCAAAAGCCCGGTCAGAGGCTCGCATATGCTGCACATTCTTCAGCTGTTCCTGCACAGCACTACAGTCACCACCGAAGCCAGGACTACCCCAGGCTATCACGGATCCATCGACCAGAATGGCCGCAAAGGCAAGTCTGGAGGCCTGGATCTCTTGCACATTCCTCAGCTGAGCTTGCACAGCACTACTGCAGCCACCACAGCCAGCATGACCCCAAGTCACGACGCCTCCATCACCAAGAAGAGCAGCAAACGCGCCGTCTGAGGCTTGGATCTGCTTTACATGCTTCAGCTGACCCTGTACAGCACTGCTGTCGCCACCCCATTCAAAACCACCCCAGGTTGTCACGGATCCATCGCCAAGAATGGCAGCAAAAGCGGTGGGAGTAGCGTGGATCTGCTGCACATTTTTAAGCCGATCCTGCACAGCAGCGCTGTCGCCACCTCCGCGGGCACTTCCCCAGGTGACGACCGATCCATTGCCAAGAACAGCAGCAAAAGCGCAGCTGGTCGCTTGGATATCCTGCACGTTCCTCAGCTGATCCTGCACAGCAACACTGTTACCGCCATCGTCCGCACTTCCCCAGGTCACGACCGATCCATCGCGAAGAATAGCCGCAAAAGCGCTGGTGGAGGCTTGGATGCGCTGCACGTTCTTTAGCTCATGCTGCACGGCACTACTATCACCACCATTGCGAGCATCACCCCAGGTTACGACGGAGCCATTGCCGAGAATGGCAGCGAAAGCCCTAGAAGTGACTTGGATCTGCTGCGCGTTCCTCAGCTCCGGCACATCACTATCGTCATCACCACCATCACCCCAGGCCACCACAGATCCATCCCCAAGAATACAGGCAAAAGCAGCACCAGAGGATCGGACTTGAGGTGTGTTTATGTGCAAAGTCAGTGAGGCACCGTTCTTGATCCCGGCGTCCCTGATCAGTGTCTGCGCATCTAGCACGTTTCCGGACAAGTCCGTTAGACGCCCTTTGCCGACTCCGAGTGCGCTCTGTGCCTGGCATTTCAATACTCCCACTTCGTCGTCCAGTCCGACTTTCACGGTAGCTGTCTTACCACTCAGCAGCCCCACTTCGACTAGAACCGACGTGTCGCACAACGCAACTGTGCTGTCTGCCATGTTTGCCAATGGCCTTAGCCTTAGCCCTGGTTCTTAGGCGTCTTCGGCGTTTTGGCCCTTTTAGCAGGAGTACGCGTAAGCGCGCCCTAGTACCCTTAAAAGGGGCTTAGAGGGTTGGCAAACCAGGCTTGCTGCTATGCTAAACGTCTCAATATCCTTCGGGGTCGAAGGCTCCGGGGGAACCTATTCCCATGCAGAAAGAACCATAAAACAACTCTGGACGGCTTTGTCCCGAGGGTTCATGCTGAATAACAGTAGACCACTAATGAGCCATAGCTTCCCTTCTGATTCTGCCCAAGGGTCAGATACAGTCTCATGCACCACGCAAGATAGCTGACAAGAACCACCATGTGGGGGTTTACGAAAATAGGGCATCCGTCATATAGACCCCCAAATAGTAGGATTCCTTGATAATAAGGGCCTCCAAAAGGTACCCCTAAACCCTAAACCCTAAACCCGAAACCCTAAACCCCAAACCCCTAAACCCTAAACCCTAGTTTCGGAGCCCCCCATGTAAGTTTAAGGTTTGTGCAGGACTCTGAGCCCTGCAAGGCTGGTACAGTAATCCTGAAACACTGGGGCCCCCAGGAGGGAAGCAACAGCCCCTAGCTCCTCTCAAGTGGCTCAAGCAATTCGGGCTTAGGGTTTAGGGTTTAGGGTTGAGCTCGGGATCTGAGGATCCGCTTCTTGCAGAAAAGTCAAATTCACATGTCTTATAACCCTGAATGCCCAAAACCCTTACAGTACTCTTATAAGACCAGCCCTCTACCCTAAAAAAACCTAAACCCTAGCTTGAAACCCTAAACCCTCAACCCTAAACCCCTAAACCCTAGCTTGAGACAGTACAACTTCAGGCTCTGACTTGTTGTGTTCGTCCTCGCTGAGGAGATGAGCATCGGAGTTCAGCCTCGCAAGCGGCGTTGGAGGAGGTCGGGTTTACAACCCCCTATAGGTTTGTGGATTGGGGTTTATGGTTTAGGGTTTAGAGTTTAGGGTTTATTTTAGGGTTTAGGGTTGGATTCGGGCTTAGGACGCTGTAACTATGTGAGGCATGGCCTCCACCAGATCGTCCTTGCTGGGTTCATATGGTGGGGGGCAGAACCATTACCAATAATATTCCCTTATGGTCCAGGTATATTTATACTACGTTACTCGTATTCCCTTATGGTCCAGGTATACGTATACTATGTTAACCACCAAAACCCTATTCCAGTTAATTAAGGCCCTTATGTTAGCCCACCCCTGGAAGATGTCCTCCGCCCGTGCCCTGGTTTAGAAAAACCGGGTTGAGGTCTCGGGGTTTCCCCCCACCCCACTCCAGGGTTTAGGGTTTAGGGTTTAGGGTTCAGGGTTCAGGGTTCAGCATGAGTTTTTTGAGTACACCGAGAGAAAAGCACATACAAGCCCAGAGAAGCCAGTGTCCACGCCGACGCGAATCGGAGCCTTCGCAAAGCCTTCTTGAGCTGCGAGTCGTCAAGCCTTGCGGTTTAGGGTTTAGGGTTTAGGGTTTAGGGTTTAGGGGTTAGGGGTTAGGGGTTCAGGCTTCTTACTCAACCGATTCGAAGGTGTGCAACGCAAGGCTTCAGGATTTCTAAGAGCATGCAAGCTCCATCGTCAGGCACATGAACGTTCTGTCTCCAGAAGGCTGCTACAATCCAGCAAGCAGGCCAACCATCGCCTACATGCAGTAAGCACAAACCTCAGCTCCCCTATACAACACATGGGGGTTTACGAAAATGAGGGACTCCCCCAAATAGTAGGATTCCCTTATAACAAAAACGACCCAAGCAGGCCAAGCAGGTACCCTTAATATCGTCAACTGCCACATCTTGAACCACGACTTACATCCTCCCCCTGGTTCATAGTGTTCTAATGGGGGAATGAGGTACCCGAAATAATCTCTTCAAGGGTAGATATAGGGGGATATAGGGTGCCTCTCCCATTCCCTACGAAGAACCAGCCAGTCCCATGGATCGAAACAAAATCTCAAGGGAGCTACTGTTTGGTTCTGAACATTCATGTTTGATTCTACTTAATGTATATATATATATATGTATATATATATATACATATATGTATATATATATATGTATATATATATATAACCCTATTTTGGGTACTTATCACCCTATTTAGGGTACTCTTATAACCCAGTATAGCGTTCTTGTAACCCTATTTTGGGCACTTATAGCCCTGCTTAGAACTATCCGTGAACAATCAAGCACAAGGGCCCTTTCCTTTTGGGTATCCCGAACCATGAGGAATGCATTCGTTGCTGGGACGGGGATGCTGCATCTTAAACCCTAACCTGAAACCCTAAACCCTAAACCCATGCATGCGTCCGGCCTGCGCATACCTTCTTCCCCCACCACAGATGCACTCCTCAGGATCCTTTCCGTCTGTGATGAAGGTTAAGGGTTTAGTTTAGGGTTTAGGGCACATGCCGCAACATGATTGTCCGGCGCACCAACATCAGAATTATGGTGATTGGGCATGCTTTACATGTACACATACAGTTGTATGTGCAGCGAGTGAAGCGATGATGGGTGCAACTGCCCACTGGTGGCTTCAACCCAAAGAGCCATTTTCCACCATGCCTTCGCCAAGAACAGGCGACGCACGGACACCTAAACCCTTTTGACACCTAAACCCTAAACCCCTAAACCCCAAACCCTAAACCCTAAACACCCAGTCGCAGCACACGGACACCCTGAAGCCCAAGGCGCTCTCGCACCCCAACCCCCAAAGAGGTCGCCTCGACTGCTCTTCCTCCTCCTTCGTGGGGTTGCTGGTGCCGAAGACGCGCCTGGGAGAGCAGGGGAGGGTTTAGAGTTTAGGTTTAGGGTTTAGGGTTTAGGGTTTAGGGTTTGGGGTTTGGGGTTTGGGGTTTGGGGTTTAGGGCTTGAGGGTTCCGGGCTTCGGTTTGTCTTAACCGTTGGGGCAAGGCAACACAGGTGGGGAACTAGAGGCATTCTGAGGCTGACTGAAGCGACAGGAGCAACGGGTGCATCGTGAGGACTTTGGGCCATTTGGCCGGGTTTGGGGCGTGATGTCTTGCCCCTGACAAATCTGCAGGCGTGGCGCCTCAAGGCTCACAAACCGAAACTCTCCAAGCCGAAACCTCTCAGCACTGCAAGCTCGTTCAGCAATTTGCAAGCAGAAAGGACTGGTGACAGAGCTTCAAAAAGCGGACTTTCGCTGTCGTTGGCGGTGACAACCAGGCAGAAGCACAGTTTTTTTCGGCCGTCAAGCCGTCAAGCCTTAACGAAGCAACTAGGCCCCTAAACCCTAAACCCTAAACCCTCAAAGTCAACCAACCAATCGCGCAGCTGAGGCTGCCCACCGGGTCAGCTTCGCCAACGAGAAGCCGGCAATCGCCAGCCTTTTTTGACTTGCTGACGTACTTTGGGTTTACAAGCTTTAGTCTATACTCCCCTTAGGACCTTAATCAGAATAGTATGTTTAATATCCTCTTGGGTTTTGTACAAACAAAAATGAAAAATCCCAAGGGGGATATCGTAGTTTCAGGGTCTAGGATTGACGGCTTTCGGGAGGGGGGGGGGGGGGGGGGGCGTGTGGCTTATGGGGCTCTGATGGGTCCACAACTTTAAGTTGCGCTGGTGATTGCGGAACTACACTTGATGGCTCAGGCATTTTGTGTAGTAGACAGTCGGAATGAGTATCATAAACTCCCATTTTCCTGACAAGAAGAAAACCCTAAACCCTAAACCCGAATCACTTGAAAAAAGACCCTGTATACCCTAAACCCTCAACCTTTCTGGCCTTCGAAGCTCGTCGTCCTCGAAGCCCATACCGTCGCAGAGGCGTCTGGGACCAAGGAAGGGTTCAACTTGTCGAAACTAGGTTTAGGTTTAGGGCTTAGGGTTTTAGGGGCTGGTGGCTTAGGGGGCATGCCTCGCGACATCTGAGCTCACTTCTTTCTATGAAAGCCATATTTCCATAAGGATCCATGTACCTGTATGGTATAGACTTGGGCCCTAAAAGCTACTATATAGCAACCCCTTTAAGGCCCAAGTATATACTACATAGGTACATTGACATGGATCCTCAGGGTTTGGCTGAGGACACAAACTATAAGTCGAACGTCTTAGTGGTGCGAGACGTAGAGAAGCCACCTGAGTTTTAGGGTTTCTGAAGCTGGTAGGGTTTAGGGTTTAGGGTTTAGGGTTTGTGCATGAACGAGCAGGCCAACACCCACTATCCGAGGCCTTGGGCTTCGGGTTTCGCAGTTGGGCTTTGGTTCCCATGTTCCCGGCTACTTGAAAACACGAGATCAAGGCCTTGCCCTAAAAACCCTAAATTCAACCCTAAAGCCTACACCCTAAACCCTAAACCCTAAACCCTAAACCCTGAACCGCTTTTGCAGTCCCGGGAAGCCGAGCACAGGGGCCCAAGGAGTTGCCTTTTTACTTGCTCCCTGCTTGAGGGTGTTACCCTAGCAATAACCCCCCCATATTATATGCCCTGCATGCTATGTGCTATGTGCCCGCTATGCCCTAAAGACGCTATATCCCGTATACCCGATATATCCCAACTAGCCGATGTCCTACCCCATGTACCGCATATACCGGGTATGCCCGACCCTAAGCCAAACTCTGGCCTAATGATCTCCTCCTCTGTGAAGCCCAGCGCCTGGAGCCTCCACAGGCCACACTCATCGGGGATCCCCAAAGGCGTTTGGGGTCTAGGAGTGGGTTCCCCGAAATGTCCCACACGAGGGGTCTTCGAATCCGCAAATAGGATGGGGTTATGTACAGGTTTGGGGGCAGGCTTGCGCGTTTTTGGGATATCGGGGCTGAGGGTCAGCGCAAGGCCTCTGGAGCTCGGTCGGAGCAAAGGTGCTCTCGCCGTGGAGGCGCCTGGAACAAGGAAACCAAATGGTGCAGGACTTTGCAAGTTTCTCAGGGCTTAGGGCCTTAAGATTGCGGTTTGGGGCCACTCCTTCCGGTTGACTTTAAAAGAAGAAGCCGACGCAGCATTGAACTCCAGCTCATGGAGAACTACGCAGCTACCCCGACCCAGAGACTCCAAAACCCCTTCATTGAGGTATATCCCTTAAACTATAATCGGAACCCTTATATGATTTAAGGTACATTCCTTAATTAAGGGGGTTTTGGAGTCTCTGGGGAACTCCTGGACCCTCAGCAAACTTGGGCAACGTGCCTGTGGAGGTCCTCCACATCGAAGCCGGCACTCTCCAGACTGAAGCGTAAACCCTAAACCCTAAACCCTAAACCCTAAACCCTAAACCCTAAACCCTAAACCCTATACCCTAAGCGGCTCATTTCTCAAAACCCAACCAACACACTCCACAGGTACAGAAATGGGAGTCTCGGGTAGATTTAGATATTTCTCAAAACTCAGCCAACACACTCCACAAGTACAGGAATGGGAGTCTCGGGTAGATTTAGATTTCGATGTTCATCGGGATGCTAGCGCAGCTAAGCACGAGCATTCAACCGTCTCGCGCCTGCGCGCGCGTCCCTCTACATCTGTTCATGTAACTTACGCTGACGATGTATCGGTGGAAGCCTTCGGGAGCATGACACGAGCATTTAGTGACAGGAAGCAGCACTCGTGTGCTGTAGTGTTCGTGCCAGGCCGGCAACTCGTGACAGGGGCCGTTTCAGAAAGACAGGGTGTCAAAGTGTTTGAATTAAACACAAGGGGTCGACGCAGCTGAAGGACCCCAAGCTCTCAAGCACAAAGTTCGTTGGTAATCAATCCCACGCCCCCTCCCATACCCCGCCAACCCCCGTGCAATCCGAATCCAATCGGAGAGCAATGGACCTATAGCCCTAAACCACAGAGAAAAAGAGTTTAGGCTTCCCCTAAACCTAAATCCTAAACCCCAAGAGCCTAAACCCTAAATCCTAAACCCTAAAACCCTGTTGTTGCTGCAAAGCCCTGGACCTGAACATCTCATCCTCGGAGAACTCGGCCCGGTCAGCCAAGCGCCTTCTGTATATATGTATATATATATATATATATTTATATATATATATATATATAGTGAGGGTTTAGGGATATATATATATATATATTGTCCATGTATCTATGTGTGCAAATATGAATGGATATATATACCTGCGCCCCCCCCCCCCCCCCCCACACACCTCCCCCTAGAAGCATGAAACAAGTAGGAAACAAATATTGCTGATGCCTCCTTTAAGGCTCATAAAGATAAGCCGGGTCCCTAAACCCTAAACCCTCAACCCACACGGATGTTGGAGGTGAGGTGCCTTTTTTGGCAGTTCCCTGCATCCCAACCCCTGAGAAGATTCCAGGCGATAAGGGCCCCCAGCTGCATGATCTCATCCTCGCGCAGCCCAACCACATCGAGCCTGCGCCGGAGATGCGGTTTACCTCTGATGGAATAGGCTTGCTGGGCTATCTAGCCTCAACACCGGCGAAGGATTTCACCACTGGCGAGTGGTGGAGTCAATTCTTGTCGGTGTTGGCCTAGTGAGCATCTCCAGGGGATTTAGAGCGTAGGGTAACCCTGAACCCTTTTGCATCCAGCCTGCACCACCTCTGCTGGGAAATGTAGGGAGCATGCTTCACACCCTAAACCCTAAACCCTAAAACCCTAAAACCCTAAACCCGAAACCCTAAACCCTAAAACCCTCAACCCTATTAAACGCCCGAACGCCCGAAGCCCTAAATACGGTCCCGGTGGAAGCAACCTCGGGTGAGCGCTGCCCTCAAGCCTAAGCTTCCCGAAACACCGAAGCGAAACGGCCCACACCCTCCACATCTTGCTAGCCCAGCAACTCAGGGTTTAGGGTTTATGTGGGTTGATGGTTCAACCCCATGAAGTTAAATGGGTACTTGCCCAGGTCCTCCTGTGCTGAGGATACCCCTGAAGCCCTCAAATTGCCCTGTAATCATGGCCTAGATCAACCTTAAAATCCTAAACGCTCTTTATTGAAACCAGACTTGATGACTGCAAGCAGAAAACGTGCCAGAAGCTGCCCTGAAGGTCTTCTAGAGGATCCTAAACCCTAAACCCTAAATTCAGAATCAGAATCAGCACGCCCTGGGCTCTCACCTCAATCGCTCGTCTCGATCGAAAATTTCGCCTCCAAGAACTCGCCTTGGTCGGCTTCGGGGCCATATCTAGGTTGGCCCTTCGAAATGGGGTTTAATTGGGATTTCGGGTTTAGGTTTAAGACCAGCAGGGTCTGGTCTTAATCCCAGTAAGGGAAAATATATAATATCCCATGGGCCTGCCTAGACATAGTCTAACTTAGTTAACAGCAGGCTTCCTCCAGCTCACATATCACACAGGGTCACACCTAGGCCCCCCAAGAAATTCTTTCAATTGAGGGTTTCGTGGCTTGTGGGTCATGGAGATGTTGAGGGTTGGCCCCGGCCGCCGTTGTAAGCCACGCCCTGTGGAAGTCAAGAGGTACCGACGGATGGTGGTAGCACACCAATTACTGTGGGAAGAATTGTGCCCGTGAAGTGTCTTTCGAAGCAGCACCTTGTGTCGGCTTGTGGCCGCCTTCTTGGGGAGTTGCTTTCTCTCAATTCTACCAGCCGGAATGAAGGACACAACTGAGGATGGAACGGGTCATGCTCATGGACAGTTGTGTCAAGCCAACCCAATCGCTTAAACCGCGAAAGCCCAAAACAACCCCCCAGGCTTCCAAGAGAGGCTGTCTGTGCATTTGCGTGGCACAATGGCTTTACCCGAGTCACACGTGAAAGAAAAGCTCGCTTCCGGAATCACAGCGGAATAATTTGAGGGGGAACTCTTAATATTCCCCCCAAAATTCGTATTAACTCTTACTGGTAACCTAAACCCTTTTTTTACAGCAGGCCTCGGTTCACAGCCTAAACCCTAAACCCTGAACCCTAAACCCTAAACCCTAAACCCTCATTTGGGACTCTGGCCGCCGTAGCTCGTGGAGAGGAAGGTCGATATCTTCCAACCTCCAGGAGGCCGGAATCCGCTTCCAGGCAAGGTTTAGGAGGGTTTAGGGTTTAGGGTTTAGGGTTTAGGGTTTAGGGTCCCCCACATCGTGCTTCAGCCGGCAAAACTCCTGGGTTCTGAAAGAGTCATTAGAGTTTGGCTCTTAACTCAGTTTAACCCCTTAATCGCAAACCCTCTTCAGCCCCAATAAGAGAAACTCCGGAACATCCCAAGGGCCTGCCTAGCTATAACCATTGCAGAAAAGAAAGGCAGTCCCAAACAAAACCCTGCAGCCTTGAGCGTTTACTATGGGGTGTCCTAAAAGCAAGGCTTCGTGCTACAATAGGAATAGTTCATGACAGCTTTTGATCCCGACACCGTGAATCCTGTTGTTACTAGCAGTTTAGGGTGATTTGTTTTTTTTTGGGTTTAGGGTTTAGGGTTTAGGGTTTAGGTACGAAACCACCCCTTCTCGCGTCATTTGCATTCCCCATGTTGGAGACAGTGGAGCCGCTAACTCCGCAAAGCATAGCAGGCTTGTTTAAGGGGCAAATTGTTTGCACTTTGAGGATCTCTAAGGAGGCGTCGTTCTTTCATTTGTAAATCCCAACAATCACTGAGGGGCGGCTCCTTTGATCGCTTGAAGAAGATTATGTCATGCTTCGTTGTGTTTGTAGCGTGTAGGGTGAAAGGGTTTATAGGGTTTATAGGGTTTAGGTTATGTGCAAGCTCATGCTTCTTTGTGTTTGGAGGGTTTGAACACATTTCGGGAGGACTTTATGACGGTATCACTGAAGACCCAAAAGAGCTGACGGCCAGCCTCTTCAGGTCCTCTGTGTCAAAGTCCTCACCCAAGATGAGGCGCCTCGAAGCATTGCCGCACTTCCCCAAAAAGATTTCAGGCTTTAGGGGCTTAGGGGCTTAGGGGGATAGATTTCAGGGTTTGGGGGTTTAAGGGCTTAGGGGGTTAGATTTCAGGGTTTAGGGGCTTCGGGGGTTAGGGGTTGAGGGCTTTTTTTTGCCAGGCTTTTTTGCCACCTGCCCAGCAGCCTCGCAACCACACTGCAGGGTTTAGGGTTTAGGGTTTAGGGTTTTTTTGGCACCCGACTAGCCACAGCAAAGCGGGGTTTAGGGTTTAGGGTGTAGGGTGTAGGGTGTAGGGTTTAGGATTTAGGGTCCACCCAAAGCGGCCTGGTTAAGAAACATGCAGCTCAAACAGGTCTGTCGGATGGAGGTTGACGGGAAATCTGCGCGTTCATATGGATCACCTTCTATGCACGACGATCTTTGGCACTCTCAGAAACACAGGCAGAGTCTAACCCTAAACCCTAAACCCTACACCACTACGAAGCATCCCAGGATCGGGTTGTTAGTGCAAGATAAGACTGCATGTTCAACTCAATAACATACAGGTTCCAAAGTGCCGAACGCATCCACGCTCCAAGTTCCAAGCCAAAAACCCTAAAGGCTTACCGCAAGCCTAAAACCTAAACCCTAAAACCCTAAAAACCTAAAACCCTAGAACCCTAAAACTTTAGAACCCCAAAACCCTAAACCCTAAAACCCTAAAACCCTACAACCCTAAAACCCTAAAACCCTAAGAGTGTAGGGTTCCTAAACCCTTAACCTGATTGAATCTTACTTGCTCCAGGGTGCCTCCGGATCTCCATCTCCGGAAGGCGGATGCTGCTCAGCCTGCTGTTCAGGCAGTTAGGGTTGAGGGTTTATAGGGGGTAGGGTTTAGGGCCGTTTAGGGTTTAGGGTTTAGGATGTCGGAGCGGAGCCTCAAACAAGGACTCAGGATGTGGGCCGCTGGTAATTAGTTGGGCCATGGGTCCTAGATTACCATGTGCTTTCTGCACTCTTCCTGTTGTTCGGCTGGGGGGGGAGATAAGAACGTCTTTCATATTGCACCCATGCCCAAAACACTGGCATTTACAGCGTTCTCGCCTCTTTGTACAAACTGCGCAAAGATGTGGAACAGGACATGTCGTGACAAGCGTCCATGCCCTTTGCGCAACATGCTGCGAAAGGATGTGGAGCAAGACGCGTTGTCACAAGGCCTTTTCCTTTGGTGACCATGCCCGAAACACTGGCATTTACTGCGCTTTTGTTTCTCTATTTGATACGGATTTGACCTTGAAGGGTTTAGCCTCCAGGCTAACACACTGAAACTCAGAAACCGAAAGACAAGGAAACAGTAAGAACCAAACACGAAAAGTATAACATGAATTGTTTTTTGGTACATCCTGAAGACAGATCTTTGAAGAATCCTGGCAAAGCCCAAGCCAAACGCACATTTCCCTGAAAGAAAGTAGGGCTTGTAAAGGGCGTATAGTGTAGGTTTAGCTTCTTAGGACCTAGATGTTCGGAGCTTACTTGGGCTACAAGGGTTTCTGCCTGACTCTGCCAGAGCAGCTGGCAGCCGAAAACCCTCGACATAACTGTCGGAACTCTCAAGGTCAACCCATTCGCTAACGAGCCCTAAGCCCTCAACCTAAATACAAGACTCTTTGCCATAGTCGCCCAGCACACCCTAAGACGCAAAGTCCCTAACCTAGAGGGTTCGGCCTGCTTGAAACCCTAAACCCTAAACCCTAATCCCTAAACCCTAAACCCTGAACAGTGTGCACGGACGTGCCATGTTTGAAATCGGGATCTCTAAATCTGAAGGGAAAAGTGCAGGGTCACCGCGCGGCGGCTGCAGACCCTATACCCTAAATGCTACTCTTGACCCTAAACCCGAAACCCTAAACCCGAAACCCTAATTACCCCAAACCCGCCAACCACCTGGTAAAAGTTCCGAAGCGCTCCGGCCAAAGCAGCCTCTCTTTCTCAGCCTTGGAGAAGCGGCCCGTGCCAGCGAGCAGCCTCGGAGAGGAGAGGGGAGGGTTTCGTTTCCTTGAAACGAGCAAGGCGCACTGCAACCTGGAGGCGTTCTGGTAATTTCCCCCCACAACCCTCTCACTCGCGGTAACATAAAAAGAGATACGAGGCAAAAATCGAGTCCCTGCGTCACAGGAGCCTGGACTAGGCTATGCAAATATTATCATGCCATGATAACAAGAATGTATCTTTAGCACTAGGGATGATCGTGTCCTTCCCGAATCCCGAAACTTGAGATCATTGAGTCAAGGGCGCACCGGGGCCTTTCCGCACACACACACAAACACAAGGGGGGGGGGGGGGTCTCCCCCCCAACCACACCCCCCGCCCCTCTCCAAAAAAAACAAACAACAACCCTTGTTTTTAGGACCCCACACAATTAAAACAAAGAGCAACAATACAAAGGCGATCTATGTATATACATATGTACATATATATATATATACATGTATATATATATATATGTATATATTTACATAATCATTTTGTTCATTTTTTGATTTTTTTCTATGTATCCCCCCCACCCCCCGAAATTTCGGAAGCACCCCCATCCGAACTCACGGGTGCCGGCACCTCCGGAGCCTCTCCAGGGGAAGCCCCTCCGCTTTGAGCCTGTTGGGGTTTGGGGTTTAGGGTTTAGGGTTTAGGGCTTAGGGTTTAGGGTTTAGGGGGGAGGTGCGGGGTTTGGGGGTTGAAGGGTGCAAGGGTCTAAGGGGTTGAGGGTTTAAGGGTTTAAGATTCTGACGATTCAAGGGTTTAAGGGTGGAAGGGTTCAAGAGTTTGAGGGCTTTGTAAGAGTCTACGATGAAAGAAGTTCTGGGACTTTTGGGTTGAGAGCGTTGGTTAAGGCCACTTTTTCCTTGAGAGCCTTTTCGGGAGTCCTTGGCAATGGAATTTGTATGGATTTTGGCTATGGTACCCTCAACTTGCTCAGGTTTTTGTTTGGAACTGAAGCTCTCTGTTTTTGCTTTGGGAAGCAGACAGCGGCATGGAGAAGCTCTGGAAGCGCCCTAGGTTGCAGATTCACGGGCTTGGCGGTAAGGACCTCATCCCCAATTCCTCAACCCAGCCTGCAACTCGGAACCAACCTCTCAACCCAAGGGTTTAGGCTTTAGGGTTTATGGTTTAGGGTTTAGGGTACCCGAAACCCTGAAACCCTAAACCCTGTTGCAGCAGGCTTGGAAGGGTGCGCAAGCACATGTTCAGGCCATGCGGTGTTCACTCAGCAGGAGGTTTCAAAGCCTCCAGTTTTTGAACCCATGTACCACTGACTTCACTGCATAGGAAGAACGATTTCCCGAAACCCTTTTTGCAACCCTAAACTCTAAACCCTAAACCCCAGGTCGAAGGGTAACATAGTTCCTGAGCAGTCGATGTTGCGGCGGCAGTTCCGGCTTCATGATTCTATACGCTGATGCAAGCGGGCCCTATAAGCCCCAAACCCCCAAACCCCAAACCCCAAACCCCAAACCCTAAACCCTAAACCCTGAACCCCAGCACATTACGCCGCCTACTCTGCTCGTCCTTCGAGAAGAGGTCGCCGGTCAGTAGGCGCCTTCCCGACAAGAGAGATGGCCCCTTGATTGATGTGGGATTCTCGGTTCCCCCGAGCCTTCATCGGTTCCCCCCATAACCCTGAACTGACGACCCCGTAAGAGTCACTCGCAATAGCCGTAAGATCCATACTGTGATAGCCCAAAGAACTCAGCCTTCAACTCTCAACCCCAAAGCGCTAAACTTCCTAAATACGGCACTACTAAGTCAGACCCTTTTCAAGATGTCAGTATCTTTCCTACTTGGAGGTTCATGGGACTTAGGGGATTACAAGTGCAGCTACAATTGGGACGTTAAGTACCCCTAAACCCTAAACCCTGAACTAACCCTAGCCCTAAACCCTAAACCCTTAACCATTTTGGCAGCAGGACTCCACACCACCCTAAACCCTTAACCCCAGCATAAGCCTAAACCCTAAACCTTTGACAAAAAATATGTTTATGGAACTTTTCACCGACGTGGCCTCTGGAGGTCATCGAGGCCGAAACCTGCGATCTCGAGCCTGGACATGGGTGGCTCACTTGAGGGTTTAGGTAGGGGGTTAGGGGTTCAGGGTTTGGGGTTTAGGGCTAGGGTTTAGGGGTTAGGGTTTCTGACGCCTTGTGACCCAGCGTTTAAAACATATGCTGCTGGATCTAAGCACGGCGGCTCGCTTTCAGACGTGCGAATTCAAAACCAACGTGGGTAGGGTCTCGGCGTTTTTGCACATGAGGCGTCGTCCCACTCTAGACGTCGCCCTTGAACCTAAACTTAAACCCTAAACCCTAAACCCTAAACCCTGTGATCTGGGCATCAACGAGACATCCTACAACATTTTGATGTCTCAGCACACCAGACAAACCTAAACCTTGAAGGGTCTCGGCTTCCTGGTAGCTGAGTACCCTGGCCCCCAAAAACCGTTAACCTTTCAAGCATGGCAGGATTGTATATATATATATATATCTCAAGAGCTTCAAGCCTACCTACTCAGCTACTAAGTACAATAAAGGTACAGCGCATCATCTCTAACCTAAACCCTAAACCCTAAACCCTAAACTCTAAAACCCTAGAACCCTAAACCGAGCTGGGCAACAGCTGGGCAACTACCGCCCACTCCGTCGGCCTCGTCGCCTCGTCTTCGGAGAGGCCGTAGCCCAGCAGCCCCAACCTCGCACCAACCAGGGCTTAGGGTTTAGGGTTTAGGGTTTAGGGTTTAGGGTTTAAGGTTTAGGGTTTAGGGTTTAGGGTTCCCACCAGCATCGGGTTCTCTTCAGGAGTGGGGTTTAGGGTTTAGGGTTTGGATGGGTTTGGGGTTGGGGGTTTAGGGCTTAGGGTTAGGGTGGGCATCACCTATTCAGGCTTCTATAAGGGGTATCTAAGGGTACGAAAGCCTAATGCTGGGAGGAAGCTAACCACCCTGAAATTGCATGAGGCCATGACCACTACTGTACATAAGAGGTTATGTGTGCTGAGGAGTAGTGAGGTGTTCTCAGAAGGACTGCAACACTGAGATTTTTCAAGGTGTGTCCAATAAGGTTGTCAAACCATGTTTTAGGAGTGCAAGTTGTCCTCTAAGGAGCCCCGGGTCCCTCTCTCTCGCTCGCTCAAGCCGTTTAACCCCCCCCCTTCAAACCCCCTAAACCCTAAGCCCTAAGCCCGAAGCCCTAAACCCTAAACCCTAAACCCTAAACCCTAAACCCCCCTAGACACCCCCCCAAAGCCTTCTCAGGTCTGCATCGGTGAAGCCGGCGCCTCGCAGCCTCGGTAGGGTTTAGGGTTTAGGGTTTAGGGTTTCGGGTTTAGGGTTTAGGGTTTAGGGCTTCGGGTTTAGGGTTTAGGGCTTCGGGTTTAGGGTTTAGGGCTTAGGGTTTATGGTTTAGTGTTTTCTATAGGGGTTAGGGGAGTTTAGGGCTTGGGTTGTTTTTTGCCACAAGCCTGGCCACGCACTGTGGGGCAAGCTGCAGGACAAACAACACTGCGAGAGGTTTAGGTTTCATGGGTTTGGCGGGGTTTAGGCCCTGAACTTCAGAGGTTCAGGAGAAGTTGGGGTTTTAGGAGGGGGTGTGCGGGGGTTGCTCTAGGGTTGCTCTCAACTTTTTCAAGGGTCCAGCTCCAGAACAGCAAAGCTACGCTAGCACCCAAACTTCAGTGGCTTAAGGCTATATGGGCTTTATTTAGGGTTTGGGAAAAAAGCTGGAAGTCCAGACTCGCGAGACTGAAGTTCTGTGTGTGCCGCGCCCTCAATATCCGAGCCAAATCCTTGCTCCTCTCTGCCCACATCCCCCTTTCACTCTTTCAACTTCGGCAGCCCTAAAACCCTCAAAGCTCTTTTTTTCGAACCAAACCCTAAACTCTACACAAACCCTATATAGACACTGAAGCCGCACTGAAGCCCCATTAGGGTTCAGGGTTCAGGGTTTAGGGTATTAAGGTTTAGGGTTATGACCCGCAAGCCCCAAACTGCGCTCCCCTCAGAACACGAGCACGAGGAATATCCTTAACATTCCGTAGACTTGGTCGCCCAGTAACCATCATATGACAATGACCCAAAAACCTAAACCCTAAACCCTAAACCCTAGGGTGCCGGGTTGGCTACTTGATAAACAAATGAACACGAAAAAGGGATAAGGGCACCAACGCGCATCTTCGCGGTTGGATCACAGGCCTCTTAAGCCCCTAAACCCCCACTCTTGTTTTGCACCCTAAACCCTAAACCCTAAACCCTAAACCCTAAACCCTAAACCCTAAACCCTCATATGAAGAACCCGAAGGCGGCCTCTTCAAATCTTCCTCCTGTAGGCCTCTCCCATTGTAGGCCTTCCTGGCAGCCGGGAGCTGGCAGGATTGGGCCGTGCTTACCTTAAAGGGTTTAGGGTTTAGGGTTATATAGTGTTTAGGGTTTAGGGTTAAGGGTTAAGGGTTTAGGGATGTTTAGGGTTTAGGGAGTTCAAGAAGCGCTTGATCTGTAGAGCGGTAAGGGGATATGAGTTGGCATTGCGCTGCCAGTCAGAAAGGCCATCATCAGCCACGGGCTTGTCTTAGCTCGGCATCTGAACATCAGGTCCATCTCGCGTGACATGTTTCAAGGACAATCGCATGTAGGCTCAGTAAAAAAATTGAAGGAAGCAAGAAAGGAAGGGAAGGGAAGGAAAGGAAAGGGAAGGGGAGGGGAGGGGAAGGGAAGGGAGTGCTGCGTTTGCGTCATGCTCGAAGAAACCTTTTCGTTGTGCACGGGATAATGCTTTGCGGAAGGAGGTAGGGTCCCCGTCGCCCCAAGGGCATGAAGGTCGCTTTAAATTGTAAAATATCAGGAACACACTGCAATCCGACACCCACAACGCGCCCATTATGTAGATCAGGCCCCACATGGGGGGCGACCCATGTCGAAGAAGCCTCTTCTGCGTAGGGCTTGGGGACACCGAGGGTAGCTTGTGAAAAAAAGTCCCTGAACACTGTTTACAATCATAAGGGGACCCTAATACAGCAGCAGGATCCCCTTAAAATAAGGACCTCAATAAGGCACCCCCAATTTGGGAAACTCATTTGGTGGAGGTTCTTAAGGGATGTACTGCAACATTGACCGGAGCACTGTGCCTGTAGATGGCCTCAGGCGTCAGGAAGATCCCAGTCAACCTGAAGCATGAAGGCAGAAAACTCAAGCACCCAGCCACATACTCTTGGGGTTCTAAAGGCGTACTTGGCTTCGATTAATACAACTGCTTGACAAAGCAGGCAGAGGCCAGGCCCCCCAGTTGAGACCTGGACTGTGGGTGTTCCCGATTCCTGCCCCAAATAGCCAGTTGCGAGTTCTCAATACCGTTACCGCCACTGAGGTTTTCGGAGAGAAGATTGGAATTAATCCCTTGAATACCGGAATCAGAGAAAGCACGTGAATACCAAAGGGCTTAGGCTTTCGACTCTCGCACCGGTCACAGGGCAACGTATGTGCAGCGTAAGACCCGGGCATCCTAGAACCAACAGGACACGTGAGGAAGCCCGTAGGAAAAACTTGGCGCCAAACCATAAACAAGCTATTGGCTGCCTCACTTCCTGCCGAACAAGCCACATGAGAATACACACTTTGCGCATGGCAGGGGCGGGGAGGGGGGGCAGGGAGGGGAGGGGCAGGCAAAAGCTAAGGATTGGGTGGGGCGACTCCTCCAAGTTGTCATTTAACCTTGTAAATAACCTCAACCCCGCAGCTCTTAAGCCGTGCAGCTTCCGTGTGTCTTCCGTGGTAAAGCCGCCAAGGCCACGACTGGACATGGGGCTTTGCAACAGAGCCACTCAGGGTTTAGGCCCTAAACCCTAAACCCTAAACCCGAAACCCTCTAAAAAACCCTAAACCCTACACCCTACACCCTAAACCCTCAACCTTAAAGGTTTAGGGCAGCTGGGACCCTAGAATCGCCCCCAGGGAACATCTACGCAGCTTGGCTTGCTCGCTACCAAAACAGCACGAATAGCCACCCAAGGGATATTGCGGGGGGAACTGAAGGAAGCCCTGTAAGAAACCCCCCCCCCAAAAAAGGGAACTCAATAGGAAGTTAGGAATATAAGGGCCCCCTTGCCAGCTTGTACCGATATTTCGTACGAAGTATCTGCGATCTTCTTTCATGAAGCTGGTGTACCGAATAGTTTCTACCATCTGCGGTTTCCAAAAAAACACCGTAATAAGTTAACCGGTTCGCCCATCTACTGGGGCTGTCCGAGAAGCCAGCCATATGGTCAGTTCTCTAAATGATGGTCCCTTCTTGGGGTACCCTTAAAAAGAGGGGCCGCCTTGTACTAAGGGGCCCGAAAAAGGGTCCAAAATATAGAGAAACCACCAATATTGGTGCTTAAAGGACGGCTGAAGATTTCTGTAAATCCAAATCAACCCCAGCTCCTAAAGCCTTCTGAACCCTGAACCCGGGCGCAAGACCACCAAGCAGCAGTGTCCGTGATCTGGATCCGCTCCTGGGAGGTCCTAAACCCTAAACCCCGAACCCCAAAGGGATCAGGGTTTAGGGTTTTCGGTTTAGAGTTTAGGGTTTAGGGTTCAGGGTTTAGGGTTATAGGGGTTTAAGCACTTGAAGTGTCCGTTTTGCTGGTCCCTGGCAAGTTTTGCGACTTAGAGTTTTAGGGTTGAGGGAGCCCTCTAGACGCTGATCCATTCTTGGAATACCCAGAATACATAAGGGGGTCATATTACAACGGGGACCCAACAATGGAATACCATACCGCGCTTAGGGGGCTGCAGAATGTGTTCTTCGTGGGCGGCCTTTAGGCACTTCGGTTGTCGACGTGTCCGTACATCTTCAAGAGAGCTTGGAAACACAGGCAGCCTGCGCAATCGTGATATTGTGCTTGCGGACAGTTTCGGGTTAACTTAAAACCTAAACCCACGGCCAGGCGACTGGGACGAGAAAGGCGGGGGGGGGAGGATTGGCGGAATGAGCGGGGAGGGCGGGTGAGGGCGGGGAGGGTTTGGGCATGCATTGGAGCCCTTTAAAGATTTCTACTTCTACTTCAAGTATGGCTTGGGCATGGTGAGAGTGCAGAGGGTAGGGTGGGGAGGTTTCAGGGCACGCCGGAGTTCAAATGGCTCAGAGGCTTCGGGTGTCATAAACAGAGCAAGGCCGCCCGTTGTCATGTCGGCCCACTCCGGCCCTAAACCCAACCCCCAAGTGCAAAAACATCTTTTCACTGAGAATGCTGCTTTGCACGTTGTTGCTGGGCCTACATGCACAAGCCCAATACACGCACTGGAACGACGACGTTACTGAAACTAGGGCAACGGAGTCAGGGATCGGGGCCGGAACATAGACCCAGTCTGCAAAATGACCCTAAACCCTAAACCCTCAACCCGAAAACTTAAACCCTAAACTCTAAAACCCATCTGGCAGAATTTCGTTGAGGCTCGCGCTATCTCGTGGACATGGAGATTCGCATCGGCCTCGGATCTCATGACTGGAGGAAGCATTCCAGCCCAAAGCGGTGTCAGGATACAGCTAAAGCCTGCCATGGAAACCCTTTTACTGCTGTCGGCACCCTGAACCCTAACCCTAAACCCTAAACCCTAAACCCTAAAACCTAAACCTTGAACACAAAAGTCACATGCCGATCCCGTGATCTCCCTGCAACGCGAGCGTTTGCTGCTGGCGACTGCAGCAACGACACGGCCCCCCAGAGCGATTCAAGACTTTCCCCCCGGCGAGGGCTGAGTTATCATGATGAGCCCTGTATCCCCCAAGCCTTTTTGCATCCCTAAACCCTAAACCCTAGACCCTAAACCCTAAACCGAACCCTCCTACAAGCCCCTAAAAGGCAGCAAGCACACCCATCAATCCGACACAGCCCGGGGTCGGGGCATGTCGCAGCATTGTGAACCTGTCATCAGCCCAATCACTAAAAGGGTTTAGGGTTTAGGGTTTAGGGTTTGGGGTTTGGGGTTTAGGGTTTAGGGTTTAGGCTCATAAAGACCCGGCAAATGGTTTCGGCTCTCACGCTCGCGCAAGGCAGGCGAGGATTCTGTTCGAAGGTCCATCCTCCAGACACATGCCAAGGGTTTTAGGCGGTTTAAGGGGTTTTTTTCACTCCTGCACAGCTGGGTTTAGGGTTTAGGGTTTAGGGTTTAGGGTTAGGGTTGAGGGTTTAAGGGGCAAGCTACACCGCCCCTAAACCCTGAACCCTACTAAACGCCCCCCACCATGCGAACCCCTGAAACCCCCCAAAAACCAAACCTCTAAACCCCTAAACCCCTGAACCCGTAAACCCGTAAACCCCTAAACCCCTAAACCCTACCCCTAAACCCTATAAGCCCTAAACCCTAAACTTAACCCCTTCAGCCCAAAACCCGAACCCCACGACCACACGCCGCCTGTCATCTTTGGCGAAGTCTTCGCCCCGGATGGCGCCTTGGAGCCTCTTTAGCCGCACATCCGGCCTTGAGAACGCTTCTGAGTTCTACTGTACCCGAACTATAGGGTTTAGGGTTTAGGGTTTCGGTTTTAGGAGGGCAGGATCGAGGGATTAGGGCTTAGGGGGCACCCGCCTAGCAGCCTCCTTTCAAGCACAGAGTCCTCCTAAGCAAGCCTCAACTTGTTAACAGGCTACATTTAGGGCTTAGGGACGCTCAATCCCCTCCCCCTAATATCAAAACTCCCTTTCACCCCTAATATTTAAGTACTCATGACAGTATATGGGCCTGGGGAGTATTGAACATTAGGGGGGGGGGGGGGGGGTGGGGTTCATGTTAGGGGGAGGGGAGTGCTTTTTACATAGCGAAGCCAGGAGAGAGCCTTGGGTTGCAGGTTTCGGGTTTCGGGTTTGGGGTTTAGGGTTTAGGGTTTAGGGTTAGTCATGCGATTTGGGTGGCACTGATTGTAACCCTAAACCTCAACCTTGATCCACCAAATCACATGAACCCCACCTTGAACCTACAAATGTCTGACCCATAGTTCAGCCTATAACCCTGTAAGCATAGAAGCCTGAACCCTAAACCGGGGACCCTACAGCAAGACAATGGCTCCCAACCCCTTTACTAATTGCTTAAGAACCCCCCCCAAACATAAAAACAAAAATCTTCCTTATTCAGGGTAATATAGGGATTTCATATTTTTCTTACACTTTTGGGGTTCTTGAGCAAGTAGCAGTTTACATCCTCTACCCCTGCAAGCCACGGTCCAAGTTCACCGCCCGTCTGGGGGGAAAGTTCGCTCCGACTTGCCTCCCATGGCCGTGTCCATTTCCGTCCTGCTTGTCTTGCTTTGTGTTAGGGGCTTGAGGTTGGGACGTTCTTTCGGTAACCTAAGAGTCCTGAATAGGGATTCTAGAAACCCCCTACAAAAATCCCTATGAAGGACTGTTCGTAAGGGGGAACATCCCAAGGCTGAGGCCTTAGGAGGGATTTGCAGTACTGAGGGTAGCTCACCCTCAAACCCTAAACCCTAAACCCTAAACTCTAAACCCGGTGCCTGGAAGATTGGGAGTCTGGGATTGAGGTGCAGAGGCTAGGAAGCCTCAACGATCTGAATCCTACACCCCTAAACTACCCTTGAAAAAACAGATAAAGAAGCCCTAAGCTGTTAATGTCGAAGCTATCTTGGGGTGTGCTTAGACTCTTAGATTTCCCGACGCTGCCCTTCTTGCAGGTTTCGGGTGTGGACATGAGGAGGCAAGCACAACATAATTAATCATGCATGCCGCATAACGACTTAAATCGCAACGGTTCGCACAAATGAGAAGAACCACTCCACACGTACGGACTTCCCTTGGCCTTTACTGTCATCATCAAGGCCCTGACCACGTACTGAGAGAAATTAGTTCTGTTCTGATACGGCAACTATGAAGATATCGAACACTCCATGAAACTTGGTTTTAGGGTCGAAAGCAGCCAACAAACTCTGAGCGTCATCTTGTGGAACTTGTTTTTGGCCGTTTAGGGTTTAGGGTTTAGGGTTTAGGGTTTAGGGTTTAGGGTTTAGGGTTTACCAACGGGGGGAGAAGGACCCCAATAGGGTGCCCCCCGTTTTTGGAAACCCCCATGCCGCATCGAGCCCTTCCCATTCCCGAGTTCGGCCCGTCTTTGTCGCATTGGCCGAGAAAATTGCTTTCCAATTGCCGTTCCTCAGAGCAGCATGAAGAGGTCATGGTGGAACTGCTGTTTTTCAACTCTACACAGGACCTTGTGGTTGAAGCCCTCTATGCGGGGAAGCATGCGGGAGGCAATGGCCTTTTGCCTGCGTCACTTCTCAACGTCTCTATGAGATCCAGCCGTGTGGGGGGGGGGGGGGGGTACACTCGACGACATGATGAGGATCTCTGATGTTTTGCTTGGTATGAGCGTCATTCGGTTCCTTCGCTATGGGTATGGCCTCCACCCCGCGCATGTTGCGCCGAACAAGGTCACAAACAGAAAGTGATGGCTGCAAAGGTGGAACTCAGGCTGTGATTTATGTGTCCATGAAGGTTGAAAGACGAGCTTGCCACGTACAGCAAGATGAATGAAAGCGCTCATAGCCAGCTGTCAGCAACAGCACGACCTTACTACCCTCAACTCAAGCACGCAACCAACTTAGTGTCAGGCTCGTCTTCTTCGATGCTTGACACAATTACGTCCTGGCAGGGGAACTTTCACCAAGCTAGCAGTGCCAATCCACCCCAAGCCTCCCGCATGGGTCTAATCCCGGCATGACGAACATGCGTGTTGTACTGAAGGCGCAAGTGAGGAGCCATTCCAAGCGAAACCCCTGAAAAAAATCCCTCAAAGAAAAGCATCGCGCGGGTCCCCTGGATCCACGCCCATCGCCTCAACTTCGGCTTTGGGACTACTAGGCCTCAAGGGGCTTTAGTGCCAACTAGTGCTTGTAGTCTCGAAAGCTACCTGGGCTTCAACAATTAAGGGGGCCGGATCCAAGGAACCAGGAAGGCCATGTGGGGCTTCTGATGCCCTGGCTGCCCTTGCCACTCGGAACCTCCAGCTCGTGGGGCTCCAGGCTGCATTCTGGGCGTGCAGTCGGTGCTTTTTTGCCGCGCGCCTAGCTGACCTGCAATGTCCACATCGAAGAAGAATTCTCAGCCAAGCCTGTTGGACCCGATGTGCCCATTCAATCTCTGACTCTACAGGACCCTCCAAGCCAGCCAGCTCTCACCTGCTACAAAACTCCCAGACGCTCTGACCCCACTCGGAACAGACCTTTGTCTGCGCGCTACGGTTTCGTTGCTCCAGAGACCAGCAAGAATAACCTAGACCAGTGGAGACAACCCTCACCCGACCCGTAGGCTAACATCCAAGTCAGCTAGGCGCAAAGCGAAGGCAATTGCAAGAGTTGCAACACTCGCCACCCTACGCCCTTAACCAGATAGAAAAACAAACCGAGGGCGAGTCAGTTCGTCGTCTAAGTTAAGAGGCCTATGATCACAACGATGTCGATCCTAACATAGCCTCTTGTACGGATAAGGGGCCCCGAACATTGCTACCGGGATTGCAACATAAAAACCTGCTGCCAGAAGACAAACCCAGACCCTGAACCCTTCCCCCGCCCCGCAAAACGAACAGTCCAGCTCAGTAAATTCTTCGCCCTAAGCCCTTAAGCCCTAAAACCCAAAACCCAAAACCCAAAACCCAAAACCCAAAACCCAAAACCCAAAACCCTAAACCCTAACCCTAAACCCTAACCCTAAACCCTAAACCCTAAACCCTACGTTCGTTTTCAATGGGCTGCTCGGGCAGTGCCGGACTGAGCTCTGTCCAGCAGGCTGAGAGCCGTGCCGCGGCCAGCTCTTCAGCCAAGCTGTCCTTTTAGGGTTTAATTAGGATTTATAGGGTTTTTTTTAGGGTTTAGGGTTTAGGGTTTAAGGGGGTATGGGGTACCCTATCTCATCCTTTGAAGGGTATATATATATATGCACATACATATGTGGCCCTAACCCTCATTCCCTGCTAACCAACAGCAAGTCCTCCAGGGCTCAGGGGCTTGGAGCTTTTTGGTAGACGAATTCTAGGGTTGTAGGGTTTCCCGGCCAGGCCGCCCTGGATGTGAAAAAGGGTCTTAGGGTTTAGGGTGATTTGTGTGTAACGCTTGGTGTTTCTAGGGTGTAGGGTTGGGGTGCACTCTCATCAGGTATGCAAGGCTACCTACACCGTGCCGATGCTGGATCAAAAACGACATCAACCACCGGCAGGAATCATCGTCATGATCATGATCATGGCAGAACTAACTAGTCTAGCCTATTTTGGCAATTATTAACTGATTGATTACGTACTAGTATTGTTATTGTTACTATCGTTACTATCCCCGGAGTCAGGCGCTCCCCTCTGCTTTGGGGCTGGCGCCGGTTGAAGGGGGACCTCCGGGGCGGCACTATAAGAGCCCTATAAGTTTCAGGCTCGATGAGCGCCCCCTTCTTCCCCCCTTGGGCACACTCGGAAAACACCATTTCTTTGCCGGTAACGCGTGGTGCCAAGCCTCAGTTGCAGTTGTCAGTGCAGTGCATCTCAAGCCTGCGTCTGTTGCCACGATGGTGGCAGCTGGTGGCCCTACCCAAACCCACTACAAATCTCGGCTTCTCGGCCCTGGTGTGGCCGGGGGTGCGCTTGGGTCTTGATAGGAGCTGGCGGCTCCTGGCTCCTGTGGCTCCTGTGGGCCACGATGGTAGCAGCTGGTGGCCCTCCCCAAAGTATGTTGGACAACATCGACATCCCGGCCCTACATCCCTTGCATTTTGACAGTATTGTTTGGCTTCCATGCAATCAGCAAGCTTGTCATAAAAAAGGTTTCTTTGTCATGCTGGTTTTGCCTTTGCTTGCTTCTGCTGTGCGACGGGCCATGACGTTTTCGTTTGCGTCTTAACGCGCTCTGGGGGTGGAGACAACGCGGGCGCCCGTTCCCTTGCCAGGGGAGACTTCTCTCTCTCCTCTCTCTCTCTCTCTCTCTCTCTCTCTCTGTGCCAAATAGAAATGACGATATTTAATCACAATCAGAGCAGTAACCCTGAGCCTCAAACCCTGAAGCAGCGAGGGTATACCAAGAGAGTTCCTGCAGCTTGGCGATGAAGCGTTGCTGCCTTGAGGGGTCGTTCTTGTCCGGGATGGGAACCGCCTCCTCCAGCGTCCTCAGCGCCACGAAGGTTGTAAGGGTATATAGCGGTTTGGGCGATGGAGAATGGCTCGTGCCCTGAGGGGGACCAGGGTGAACCCTGGCCTAAACCTCGGGTTCAGGCGTAGTATGCTGCTGCTTCATAGTCTGCCATTCTAAACCAAATTTCTCCTCGCCCAGACTACTCCTCGCCCATCACCCACCCACCCCAAAGTGTCCCCAAAGAATCCCTGCAGTGCCCAACTCCAGAATCCTTTGAGTGCCCAACCCCAAGAGTATCCCCGCAGAATATTTGGAGTGCCCAACCCCAAGAATTTTTCAGGAGTGCCCAGCCCCAGAGTGGGCCCGCAAATTCTGTACCAGGAGGGTGGGAGATCTTCGATGCAAAATGGAATATGTAGACCCCCAAATGGGATAGACTTGCCTATTTTGGCGTATGGCACCACCCGGCCATCCAACACACACACCTATCCTAGGAGAACTATCTTATTCCCAATGCTTACTACTACCTCGGTGCCACAGCCTGAAGGGGTTCCTTGTAGAATCTGTTTCAGGGTTTAGGGTTACGGGTAAAACGAAAGTTTTAGCTTCTCGGATTCTCCAAGACTTTTGTAGCTTATGTGTTGCAATGAAGTAGAATGAGCTTGTTTGTTCTGGTTTGTCATCAACAGGCGTCTCTGTCATTACTCTGTCCTTGTGCTTACCAAATATCATAAAGTAGTTCTCCAAAAACAGGTCGTTCATCAACAGGTGTCCAACGTGATCAAGCACTTCTTGTATTTCAGGCTTTTTATCTACTACCTTCGTTTTCTCGTGTTCTTTCCTTTTTGCTCTGCAATTTATGCAGTTGCGCCGAGGTTGCCCCAACCTATTGCGTCCGAACTCCTCGGCAGGTTTTTTACTGTGGCATCTTGTGCATATGATTGTCTCCATCTGACTAACTAATACCACTATCCCTTTGAGCTGCTTCTTGTCTAAGCATTCAGAACAAGTCAAGGTGTGTTTAACATAATTGTGAGAGTGTTTACTGACACAAGATGTTCGTTTGAAACAATTGATATCTTAGACTTGTTTACACCGATAACACTTCCGAGTGGTGCTAGTATCGGGTGCACTATAAGCATCAAAATCAACGAAGGTCTTGTTTACGTTTATTCGCATGTTCTGCATCTTTTCATAATGAGAGATTATGAAAAGATTTGCCTTCCCTAAGATCTAATGAAACTAATTACGAATTTATATCATTTCCACACTCTTATGATGTGTTTTTGAATCTGTTCCTCACACGGGAGCAATGGGCTTGATTTTCTTCTGATGTTTGGGCAGGGGAACTATACACTGCTGGGTTTCAATGTTTCATTTAAACCCAAGAGCTGTAAAGCCCTCAAGGCCTTTCCACTGTCAAGTTACCATAGAAACTCTTTATTTATACACTAATCCATCACATTAAGATTATTCTTCAAAATAGTTACATCTTTGTCTATCCTTTCAACATCTGTCTCCAATTTCTGTATTCTTTGTTCACAATCCTCTGGTGTTACCATTTTCTGACCCCATCCCGTGCCACAGATTTCAACCGATCCTAATTTGGTCTACCGCGCCTTCTTTGTAAATACCATTGTCTGGAGTGCTTCCTCTTCCAACCTTCCAACTACTCTTATCCACAATGGTTGTTTTACCTTCATTGTTTATTTTAGTTTATTTGTCAAAAATCCGTGTTCAAGTGGAAGCCACCTTCCTTTGATTCTTTATGATTGTCACTCATTAACTTTCCTAGATTCTTTAAATACTCAAGAACTGCCTTAAGCAAGTCTGAAACGGCGGTGCAACACCTTTTTTTAAGCTCGGTATCTCGTATGATAACCTTCTCTACTTCTTCAATCTCTTCTATCGCTTCTAAATAATTGTCCATTACACTAAATGGTACATAATTCTTGCTCAAATAATGCGTGAAGTTCGTCTTAAACTTAAAATGAAATTCCGACACGCAAAATGAGCTGAATGTAACAGATCGTGCCCATCATATACCTGTGTGTATTCGCTGTGCTCTGTGTATTTCAGTATGTCGTCCAGCAATGTGATGACTTTGCATTCCGTGGGTTCTTCCTTCTCATTAAGGTGATAACCTGATGCTGCCTTAACAGACATGCTATAGTTGCTGTCATTCGGTAGCATCTGCCGTAACATACTCAAATGATCATTCGCTGTGTATATATCGTTGTTCTTCACTATAGATAGCGTATAAGGCTGGGACATTCTGATTTCCCCTTATTGCGTCGCGTTTATAAACGCGGGTGTCAAAGACATCGCGAATGCTCACTTGCAGGTTGAGATGGACAAACAGCTTGATCATGTCTGTTATTGATGCCCCTGTTGCTTCAAAAATCTTCTTCCGTCTGATTTATGATTTTTCAAACGGCTTCCATGGTGAGTTTATTATTTTTCTCGCTTATCGTCCTCCGTAAGAGAACCTTCATGAAAAAATGGTTTAGGGTGTTGATTCAACACTGGTTCTTCACATAATGCTTTACTTTGATGGCTTCCTTCAAGGTCTCATGCTGTGGGTCTAGGGGTGTCTGGATAAACCTATGATGCATACTGACATACTCTGTGTTGGCTAGGTCTTCCTCTTGTGGCTTGAAAGCATCGGCGTTAGCAACCCTTTCAGCGTAGTTAACTTTCATACAAGCAATGTAGCCTTCGGCGTAACCGACGTCGGCTTTAAAACTGCCATCTGTCATTAACAAGCCTTGAGTGTACGACATATTTTCGTTTCTTTCTTTTCATACCTGAAAGTGTGTTTCCCTACAAGTTGCTCAATCCATGGTGTCGTTTGCAGACATTAGAGGTTAAAATGGTTCACACACACCGGAACGTGTTCCCTACCCCGGGTGTCTCTGAACGATGTTGATCATATGCCTTTATCTGCTTCTGTCTTGAGTCTGCATAAATACACATTGACTGAATACGTTCTTGGCTCTCTTGAGTTGGGTTTTCCTGTTCTTTTGTTGTCTTCTTTTGCTTGTGCCATTCTCTGACCTAGTTGTTCTTTACCCTTGCGCTTGTCGTAGATCTTGTTGTGATTTTTTTCTGTTTTTGCAGTGGTGAGTTTCCTAATTAAATTTTCTGCTGTGGTGAATTGGACGATCTTACGATCAGAATATAAATTGATTATGTTTTGGACTTGTGTTCTGGTGGCTTGGGAGAAGCGGTTTCGGCGGTTGTTGTAATAATCTCGCAGTGATTCAAATGCTGATTACTTGCTTTGGACATATACTAATGAAATTGAAACCCAAAAATTAAAAGCAGTTTTCCTTTTAAGTATATTTGGCCAAAGATATTTTCCATAGTAAGTGTTTTAAATGATTGATAATTGTTATTTCTCAAGAAACTGGTCTGAATAAAAATATAGTATATAGTATAGTGATATGAGTAAGAAACCTGAGGAAATGACGATGGAAGATGTCGAAGAACAACTCGCAATCTACAACAGACTGTATTATCACAAGCGCAATGAGGACGATGCATCTATGCAGAAGTATAGGGAATCCGCGCAAAGAGACAACCACAGAAAGAAGATCCAGGAGTATGAAGAAGCTAACAATACCAAACTGAAGCCCGATGAGATCAATGATGACCTTCTATCAGAACTTATGAATGCCAAAAAGCCTCTGAAAGCGAAGCGTGGCACACCCAAATATGATATGAGTAACTTCAAGATCATAATGCCGATTCCTGAATGATGTTGTAATTTAATTAGTAAATCGTTGTTTGTGTTTGTTTTTGTACGAGTGAAAAACAAAAATGATTCATGATGTCCATTTTGATCGCGCGGGGCTGCATTTGCATTCTTTTTCTTCGTTTGTAAAGAAATGCACGAAACGAAGAGAAAGAACGAAACGTGCAAGAAATTTATAATGGAAAAATATTAAATCCTAGAAAGAGAACAGGATTACAATAATAAATAGCAAAATTACCAAGAAATGAATAATAAAGAGAGAAAAGTGTATGAAATTCATAAATTTATTATCAAAATCCTTTGTCTGGTGTGTTCACTTAATTCATTAGGATTTCAATATTTAGTTTATTGGCTTCTTTTCCCTATTAAAAGGCTTTGCATAATAAACCAAGAATTATTAATTAGCAAATGAATGCATCCTAAAAGTACTTCTAATGAGTTCTCTGGGACGCACGAAATGCATGAATTTAATGAACGAAGTATTAGGGGGTTTTAAAGGGGCCCTTATAATATAATATTATTGCCCCTTTATAGAAACCCCCAAGAAAGATAGAATGCTTCTTGGATGATTTGTTCCTTGGCAGTCAATGGTCAATAATTCTTGGTTATAGACGGTTATCTGTTAAATCCTGTACTGCGTTCATACATTCATTACGTTTATTGCACTTACTACGCGCGTTTATAAACTAATTCAGGTGTAGGGGTTGCTATTATATTATATATTATGCACTATGTATTATATATTACAGATTAAATATTATATGTGATATTATATTATATATTATCTTATATTATATTAGATGATACTATATTATACAACAGATTTTATTATGTTATATTATATTATATGATATTTTAGTATATTATATATTGTTATATTACATTATACTATGTTTATATAGACAGATATATATATATATATTCTTATGTTATACTACATAGTAACTATACCATTATCATAATGTCCCAAACAAGTACATCAATAAAAAAACACGAAAATCTGACCACGGGACCGGGAAACCACGGGACCAGAGGACGAGAGGACCACGGGACCAGAGCACCAGAGGACCGTAGGACCAGAGGACCAAGGGACCAGAAGGCGAAGCGACCAGAGGGCCAGAGGACCAGGGGACCAGAGGACCAAGGGACCAGAGGACCAGGGGACCAGAGGACAGGGGACCAGGTGACCAGAAGGCCTGGGGCCAACGTTACCAAGGCCACCAAGCCAGGGCCAACGTTAGGAGAAAAAAAAACACCGGGCCCTGCAAACTGGAGCACTAAAAGACTGAGGACATGCTGGCAAGTTGCAGGGGGGCGGAATTATCCCCCCTCCCCCCCCCCCCCCCCACCCACCCCACCCAAGAAACCACGCGGCGAGATACGCGCCGCGCTCCAACTACATGTAAGCAGCGAATGCTAAACGGGATCGGGTCTATCCTGATCGAGGCACCGGTGATGAAGTTAAGGTATTTAGGAAGCAGACACCCGATGAGAAGAGAGTGTGGGCAATTTCAGCCAAAATTTTATACCATGGAAAGAATAGATGAACAATTGGGCCACCCTCCTAGAGTCAAACCCTCTGGTAAAAGGTTTAGGGTTTAGGGTTCCTAACCTACTATAATGTTAACCTCAAATTTATAACCCCCCCCCCTCCCAATTAAGGAATCCGGATCCCGGAACTCAATTATAAACCCCCCGCCTCAATTAAGGAACCCCGGCCGGCCCGGGGACCGATTTTTTTTCTATTGGCCGTTTTGGGTAGGTCGGGGCTTGGGGGCGGCCGGGGACAGCCCGACCCCCCCCCCCCCCTCAATTGGGGGGGGGGGGGGGGGGGGGTAGGGGTGGCGGAAACAAAAATCAACTGAGACGGGGGAGGGGGGTAATTAATTCGAGGTCAACATTAGGGGTCTGCATAACTACGCCTCTTATTCCCTGAGATTCCTTTTTGTTGTCCCGTAATAACTCTCCAGCCTATGCTGTTCAGGCGCCTATAGAGCTCCTCCCCCAGAAGGAGGCGAATAGTCGCCGTCTGTGGTGACGGTCTGTGGTGATCTCCTCCAGGGGGCGGGGTTCGTTTCAGGTTAGGGCAAAGGGTTAGGGTTCAGGATTCAGGGTCAGGGTTTAGGGTTAGGGGTTAGGGTCTAGGAGGATTGAGGGTTTAGAGGTTGCGGTTTAGGGTTAACATAGGGTTTAAGGTCAGGGTTTCGGGTTTGGGCCAGGGTTGAGTTGCAGAATGATTTCACTGATCATTCTCGGGCTGGATGTTTGCGTCCCATTCTGGGAGCGTGTTCAGGGCAGCCTTTACAGCAAGTAGTTGCACGTATTTCGTCGTGCCACATGACTTAGGATAGCTTTGCAAGAAGGAGGAGTGTCGCTCCGAAAAACCTTGGGGTGGCTGCTGTAGGAAATACCTCGTGGTCATAACCCAAGCTCTGTGGGCAAATAGCCTCACAAATCATCGTCATGCAGTGCCAATGAAGGCAATTTGCACGTTCAACATCACTCTAAGCCGAAACAAGCAGTCGTGGATTGTCTACAGCCAATTCCACTTCTCGTGCCGGAAGAGGAGCATGCTCGAAGTCGCGGAGGCCGCCGCAGAGACAGAGAACCAAAAGTCCCAAACAACTCAGAATCCAGAAAAGCCCTGTTGTAAGGACGACAGCCATTTTGAAAACAAAAAGGGCCCCGCAGCTGGTGAGCCATGCCCCAGGGGTGCTTGGCCACTCAAGCCACAAGATATCCCTTGAGGTGGGTGAATCCGCAGGCCAAAATAGCCAAACTGCTGGTGAAAGAAGTACACACATCAATGAGTTCCCATGTGTCGAACATATGCCCATCTTGGCCTTCGTCCTCTCCATTGCGTAGAAGTCCTGAAACAAGGGAGCTTCCTCGGAAGTGGTCAATATCCACGATCTGCTTTGTTCCGGTATAGTAATGAACAAGCTAACGCTGAGACCTGCCAAAAGGTTGATTACCCAGCTCGACGGTGATTCTGCTACTGCCCGGAGCAGCGCAATGCACTGCGCCATGGTAACTGCAACGCTCTGAAACAACTCAGATGCTCTGTGCTCATGCAAACGGAGCGTTGCAAAGCCTTGGGCAAGGCTCTGGGCCATGGCTTTAGCACCAGTGGTCGGGAGGGGGTCAAACTTTTCAGCAATTGCCAGCGTAACACCGGTCATTGCTACGGCCGCATAGAGGATCTGCCCGCATCTCACGAAGGTGATGATGGACAGCGCATCCAGGGCTGGCCCCAAGGACAGGAAAACCGCTGAGAAGCACAAGTTCCATTTGGAGGCTTCACGGTCCGAGCTGACTGAGATGCCTTACTTCTCCAATAGCCAAGGGGGAAAAAGGTTAAACTTTATTATTCCTACTAACAAAAGGAAACCCAAAAAGTTTAAAGTTTAACTATTGGCGAAGTAAGATGCAGCAGAGAGGTGCTTTGCAGCGTCCTGCGGCGAAGGGTCCGTTCCGCTTTAGTCTGTCCTGCTTTGGACCAAGGCGACAAAGTTGCTTGGGGGTGGTCCTCCAGAAGTAGACGAGCAACATGAACCTCGCAAAGCCATAAACGGCCGCAGCCACGTAAGCATGCCCAGCAGAAGGCCAAAGCCAAAGCCCAAACGAAGCCGTCTCCACTTTCCAGCACAGAATGATGTTGTTTGCATCGACCCCGAGGTCGGCGTCGGTGGCAAAGATGTACCCAAGCATAGGGGTCACCAGAAAATATTCAATATGACTCCTGGGACCTATGCTCTCATGACACCAGGGCAGGCATTCACCAGGTACGTATGCATTGGGGAAAGCGTCGGTGAACCCGTTTGTGCACTCACGTGGCGGTTTAGACGGGTTGACCTTAATTAGGGGACCCCAGAAGAAGGTTAGACCTCCGATGAATGTGACAACTAGGTTCCAGCTGAAGAGAAAGCACGCACATCTTTTGGCGTTCAATCCACGTCGGGCCATGTCGCCTGTTGACTCTTTGCGCAGGCCAGCAACTGAAACCTGCTACTGCTGAGCCTGGGCGAGCTGCAGGCGACACATGCGGTCGCTACAGTGGAACTGCAAACTTGAACATCTACACATGGCCCAGGCAAATTAACTCTCCTGGCCAGTGATGTGAGTCGTCGCAGATACTTGCAATGGAAATTTGTCTTCACTCCCATAAGTCAGTCCTTGTCTGCTCGGTCACGAGGACATCGGGGTTGTGGCCGATGAAAGCGTGCAGTCGCGGTCAGCTTCCCCCCAACCCGCAAGTATGAAGTTGCGAGACTGAATAAGAACCCCTTTGCCCAGGTAGGGTTGGGTCTAGCGTTGGTGGGGATTGGGGCTGAGATCATAAGATGGATTTCTATCCTAGGCTGGGGGGGGGGGGCTGAGATCTTGAGATAGAATTCTATCCTAGGGTGCGGAGTCAGGTGTTGTCATACACCTGAATCGGCAAGGTATGCTCCAACCTAAGTATGGTTCCCTTATCATAAGGACCCCCTAATAAGGTGCCCCCCCCCCCCCCCCCGCCCTTTGGGAAATCCCAAATAATGTTTCATGCGGGTGCCTGTGGGCAGGGAGCAGACAAGTGCAAGCAGAGACCAGGTTCGGGGCGGTGCCCAGTTGGCCAAAGATGAGGCGTGGCGGACCTTCTTCGCTGCTTGGGTTGGCTGAGGGTTTTGGGTTTGGATAGTTGGGCGTTTTTTTGGGGTTTGCGCTTTCTTGGGGGTTGGAGTTTGGGGTTTGGCAGGCAAGGCTTGTAGGTTGGTCGCGATCAGAACTGGGGGATTCACTTCCGCTGGCTCAGGGGAGTTCCCAGCTTTTTGCAAAACGGAAGCCGGGGAGCAATAGCCCCCAAATCCTCTGATACCCCGAACCCCTAAACCCTAAACCCTCCCTCTCTCTGCTCTGCTCTGCCTCTGCCCCTGCCCCCCTGCCCCTGCCTCTCTCTCTCTCTCTGAAGAGTCTCTTTCTTCTGCTTCTTCTTCTTCTTCTCAGTGCTTTGGAGTCCCCCCCCCCCCCCCCGAAGTTGTCTCTTTCTCTCTCTCTCTCTCTCTCTCTCTCTCTCTCTTCCTTACTTCTTCCTTCCGCTGCACTTCACCCCCGAGGGGGTCGCCCAGGAGGGCATGCTCCAGTGGGTCAGTTGGTGAAATTTCAGGCCTCGGGTGGGGTTGCTTCACGTTGGTATAGGGTCCCAATACTACTACTCCCGACATGTTTCCCACGACGAAATCAACCACCAGGTGGTCCAAGTGTTGGTGCAGGTCTGTTGGCATCAGGTTGTTGGTAACCACTATCCGTAAAATGCACATAGCCACCATTAACTCCCTCAGCCACAGATATCTGCCACCAAGGATTGCATGACATCGACCCCTGTGCGGTTCGGGTGATGCTGCTATTGATATCCTGGGTCTGTTGGCTCCGGGTTCTTGGGGCTCTCTCTCTCTCTCACTCTCTCTTTCTCTCGCTCTCTCTCTCGCTCTCTCTGTCTCGCTCTCGCTCGCTCTCTCTCTCTCTCTCTCTCTCTCTCTCTGTCTCTAAAACCCTAAACCCTACACCCGGAATCCTATACACCTTAAACCCTAAACTCCGACCCGCCTTGGGAGCTTCGGGTTCCGGGACCTCTGGTGGGGCCGGTGGCGCTGGCGGAGCTTCTTCTTGGAGCTCATCCAAGGAAGGCACACCTGAGAGTGGCTCGTGCTAAGGTGCGCGAGCTTGCAATAAACCCTTGAAGGGGGTTTAGGGTTTAGGGTTTAGGGTTTAGGGTTTAGGGCCTAGCTGAGATTTGTCTTTGTCATGGCGCCCGAGGTTCGACTGCAACTTGCGTAAAGCAAGGCTCCCCTTTGAACTCCTAAGCCCAGCCCAGCCACTAATACAGGGACCTCAATAATTAGAATAGGGTTTTGAGGGTTCTTAGAGTATAATTTTAAAAGGGACCATAAGGGAATATTATTAGCAATTACTCCGACCCTATATTAACCCAAGGCCAGCTTCCCCTAAGGTTCCCTGCGTACCTGCACCCCCATGAACCCCCCTCCCCTAAGAACCCTCAAAGCTAACCCACAAAGCTTGCTTGAAACCTGAAGCTGAAAGCAAATAGACACGATAAACCTCGCCCCTTTTTAACTGCAGGTTCAGGGTCGGGGGTAAGCCCGTCTGGACCCTAACCCCTAAACCTTTTACATCCAAAAGCCTGGGAGTTCTGGGCGTTGGGTCTAGGACTCATAAGTTAGGGTTTCGGGCTTGGGGTTCAGAGGGTTGAGTTTCGACTCTCGCAGTAGCACACTCGCAGGGTTGAGTTTAGGGTTTGGGGTTCATAGAGTTTAGGCCGCATCTCAGGCGGAAGCGATCCAGCTCCAATTCGGAGGTAATGGTCTGGGCATCCATGAGGTGGGTTTCGGTCCAGGGTTTAGGGTCATACCTTGGGAACCAAGACGAACCCTAAAAGGGTCTAGTTCTGGTCTGTATACCTTAAAAGGGATCATACTGGTATGGCCCTTCTTCAGCCACAGTATGAGAAATATGTGCCCCTTGACACCCCTCTCCCTGACACCTGCCTGGTTCCCTCAGTTTAGTCCGGAGCTAAAGCGAGCTTACTGACTTACTTGCTGGGGTGGGGCCTAGAAACCAGATCTGACCTCATCCGTGCGTATCACAGAACTTCAACCCTAATTAGTAGGGCAGAGGATTAGGGGGAACCTCGGGGATAGACCCTCTCAATAAGGTCCCTGTTTAAGAGAGTCAAAAGAAGGTTCAGAAGGGCTCCCCTTTAAGGGCCCCTCTAGCCTCAAAGTAGTGGGGTTCCGCGTAGACCACAGAAAGATGTCGAAAGAGGATTCAAACCCAGACTCTGTCAATGGATGAGGCACTGAATCCTTGGCCCTGAATCCCCAAACCCGAAACCCTAAACCTCTTATGGGAATGGCGCGAGCTGGGGACCCAACTTCGGGGAGTGTTTGGGGTTCAGGGCAGGGGCACTGGCACTAGAATAAGGCCCAGTGAGGCCGAGCACGGAATGCCTGAAGTCAATTTCATGCCCTGGGGCCCAGAAGTCTCCTAACTGATGTCAGAATCCCCCTGAAATGACGGCTTCAGGACCCGCGAGCCCGTTGAGGCTTTCGACCTGGACCATCCAGGCGGGTTTTCGGGTTTAGGGTTTTAGGGTTTACAGAAAGGAAACCCCGATCGAACCTTTCAAGGAAGTTAATGTGCTCAAAACCGTTCCTCATCAACGCCCTACTTCCCTTTCTTTACCGCACATAAAGCATAAGCCCCTTTGAACGGCCCCTAAACCCTAAACCCTAAACCCTAAACCCTGAACCCTAAACCCTAAACCCTAAACCCTGAACCCGAATGTTGCTGGGGAGGCCCCCTATAGCACTCTTCATCCTCCCAGTCTCGCACCATCAGCTGTGGGGCATCCTCGGTCTGCTTGCTCCGCGGGCCCGGCGAGTCGTCTGTTTGGCTGCGGGGTTTAAGGTTTATCGGGTGTTTTTTAGGGGCTTATCAGGCTGATATGGGGTTTATAGGATTCAGGGTATATAGGGTTTTAGGGGTTTATAGGGTATAAATAGGGTTTTTAAGGGTTTGTATAGGGTTTAAAGGGCTCAATAGGGTTTATATGTCTTATAGGTTTTCTAGGGTTTATTTACGATTTGTAGGGTTCAGGGTTTATAGGGTTCAGGGTTTATAGGACTTAGGGGTTTAAGGGGTAGATAGGGTTCACAGGGTTTACCGGGTTTGTAGGGTTTGCCGCTCACTCTCGCACACGGCATGCAAGGCTTCTGGAGGTCACTGTTTCTTTGGCCACTCAGGGTTTAGGCATTTTGCCTACTATAGGCGCCTGAATAATTGGAACAAGGTTTTGGAGCTCATTGTAGTATATTTCGAAAGGGACCTTATATGGGAATACCGGTAGTAAATTCTTCCGACCCCTATAGTAGCTGACCAAAGCCACACAGCAGGGTTACTTGTCTGTTAGGCACTCTCTGGCAGAAACGCATCTGGCTCTCCCATTGAGCTGCTGAACCTGGAACCCAAACAAAGGGGTCGTGTTGTCCTTGCCTTTGAGGTTTGGGGTTGAACTGAATGTGGGGCTATCTTTTTAGGTGCACCCCTCTGGCGGACTGTTGCAACTTCCTCATCTATGCGCACAGAGGCAGGCTTCAGCGCAAATGCAACAATCATGTCAGCCCGTCAGCCCCCACCCTGTACAAGCTCCCAATTCGAATAAGAAAATTGAGCACAGTCACTGAGAGCTCGCTTGGGATGCCTACGTCCCGCACCCTAAACATCCCCAAACTCCAAGCCCCAATCATACTCTAAACCCTACAACCCTGAGGACCCCACTTATACTCACGCCAAACCCCACGGGCCTTCCTCCTCAACTTCCATGAAGACCGTGGCGGTGCGGCTGGGCCGCAAGCCTGACTGGTTTAGAGTTTGTAGGGGGCTCAGGCAGCAGGGTTGAAGACCACATTCTGTGCCACAAAATCTGGGGTGCACGCTCTCATCCCTCTTGACGTCCTCTGCAACCCAGAGCAACTTAACCGGGACATCGTTGAACAAATGCCAGGTATAGATTCAGCAGCCAGCTCCAAGGATAACCAATATCTCGGCGGAAAGGCTAGGGGGAGTGCTAACTTGTGCCAACTGCTTGGCTTACGCAAAAGCAGCAGATGCAAGGTGGACAACAGTTACCTATGTTCTACATGCCTCGAGACCTATTTTCGAAGTCGGAACTGAACAGGGGTTGACCTTTGCGAATGTGCAGGGATCATACCAAACTACCGAGCAAGAGTCCCCTGAAGCCTTGGTTGTTAGGCCCTCAACTTCAAGCCTGCAGATTTCAAAGACTGCACTTGCCTCTCTGAAAAACGTGCGTCCTGTAGCGCTTGGCGGAGGGCCGCAGAGAAGGCTTTTTGGCTGAGGACTATCTCCGCCTTGGCTGCCTGGATGCGGCTTTGGGTTGAAGGTGCCGACCAGGCGAGGGCAGAGTTAATTTTGGGTTGGGTTTTCGGGTTCGTTCGGATTCAGAACCCAAAGGTCCCCCAAAACTTTGCCCCAAACCCCAAACCCTAAACCCTGCACAAGGAAGGCTGAGTGATCCGACCACCATGACGCTGTCTGGCTGAGGCGGCCAGCGCAGAGCAGGCTCCAGGCCTTGGCGCGGCTGTAATCTGTGTTTCTGGAGGTTTCGACGCTCACTCTCGTGCAGGTTTCGAGTTTAGGGCTTTATAGGTGGTCTAGGGTTTGGCGCTTGCATGGAGGGCGGATATCAGGTCTTGCTGGAGGGGCGGCCACTCGAAACTGCAGGTTTTTGAGCTGACAAGTTCAACGTTGCTTTGGTCTAAGCCAAGCGCAGGCGAGAAGGTAGCTGGCGGAAGCAGGTGTGACCCACCTCGCGCAGAAAGCTTGGACTATAGTGTTCTTAAGGGAGGGGGGTTCATGGCAGGTACCTAGGGAACCTGAGGGAAGCTTAGGGAGCCTTAGGGAGTAGTGGGAAGTAGTAGGGAATCTTAGGTTACACACCCCCCTTGAAGCCCCCTCCCTTAAGAACCCGAATTACAGCTTAGGGTTAAGGATAAAATGGGCGTAGGGCTGAGGGCATGAGAAGCACATGCCTGAGGTTTGGAGTTTGTGAATCTGCGTCCCCTCTTAATTGGAGAGCGCCTTTGGCTTTGGCTACGTGGTTGTGAGGGCCTCAGAGTCTCAGAGTGTTCCAAACGTAAGACCTGCAAAGGAGCAAACATGGAAAAACACTTTAAAGCTTGCAATAGATAAGCCTGTTCGGTGCAGCGCAGAGTCAAAATCCTAAGCCCAAACACGCCCGAAAACATCTGAACCATTGAGACCTTTGCCGGCAATCCCTGGGCTATCGCCCCAGCCCAGCTCAGCCGTATAGTCCCACAAGGCTTAAGGGACATCCATACGACTTCATTCATAAACTCTGACAACAGTGACAACAGGGATCACATACCCCATGGCAACATCAACTCTACTACGGCAGATGAACCACAAACCCTCGTAAGGCTTCTGTTGAGTAGTCCCCAAAAAGTACAAAGTACCCGCTACAAGGCCTGTCTCGCTTCAAAGCGTTAAGAGACCCGAACAAGACCGGAACTTCGTCTGAACCCTCAACTTCTGATGCTTATGATTCTTATTATCATTATTATTATGCATACTATTATGATTATTATTGTTATTATTCTTATGGCTTCGTAAACTTAAGTTGCCAACTAAAGGCGAGCGACAGCAGTTCCCAGTGAGGGACTCCCTTGGCGTCCGCTTCCTGCCGTGAGTCTCAGCTGAAAACAAAGGGATTCTGCATGCCTGGCCGTAGCCTGCGCAACTTGTCTCAGAATCGGTGATCGCAGCAGCTGAGTATCCAGTGGTTAGGGGTCGTACATCGCAGAGCGTAGCCTAATCCCTTCTGCTGAGCACTTCAGCCGGACGACAGAACTAAACTTTTGCAAGCTGCCAATGGCAAACGTATTGGAGGCGAGACAGTAACAATAATATATCAGGTAGTACTTGGAATCCCAATCGTGTATAAGACTCACAGGCAGTAACCCGGACCACAAAAGCCGTGAACACACGCTTCTTGCTAAAAACCATACGAATCCCAGATCCCTCGGCCCTCGACCCCCCCCAAGAGCAAACAAAACGGATGGATGAGTCCTGGGCCCACTGGCTGAGAGCATCCTGCAACGCGCTCCTGCAGTTTCCGCACAGTGACGACCCCCAACGCTGTAACAGCTCAGGGTTCACGAGGGTTTTGAGGCTTTGAGGTTCCGTTCGGCCGCTCTCCCTGAACCCTAAACCCTAAGCCCTGAGGATTATGAGGATGAGATGGTTTTTTCCCTCCTGCACAGCTGGGCAGGAGTTGAATGGCAGGGATGGTTTTGGGAAGCCTTGAACCTATCAGCACATCTCGGAGAAACTCTATTCGCCGGCGCATGGATGCACCAGAAGCTACACCAACCCCTCTCCCTAAGGCTTCAAATAACCCAAAGCAGGTATCATTTGCAGACTTTAGACCCCAATGTAGGTATTATTTGTATACTTGGAGCCTTAGGGTATAGCCAAACTGCAACTCTCAATGCGGCGATGCGGGCCACACTAGGCTCAAGGGACTTCTGGGCGTCCTGAGGCTGTCGGAGCCGTGATGGCTTTCTGAACGGCCTGGCTGAAGACAATCGGCCCAAAGCTACCCCCTAAACCTATAATCTCATAACCTAACCCAAATTTAAAGATGCTTCTAGCAAGAACAGGGCAATGTCGGCTGCGGGAGTCCGACAAGTCCTGGTGGGGTCATCCTGGCATTTCCTCACATTCGCCAGTTGCGGTGCCTCTAAATCTGTCAAAGTGGAGCTGCTGCAATATATCCGCATGTTGGTCATAAGGTAAGCAGATGCCCTGCATTTAGGCAAGTTAAGTCGTGTATGCTATTGAACTGTAGCCACAACAACTCTCCACGGCGTTTGGGACCTTGTCTCGACCCTACGTTCTCATCCAGTGCTGGATGTGGCCCCAAACTGTTACTTGCCAACACACACACACACACAGACACACACACACACACACACACACACAGAGACACACACACACACACACACACACAGAGACACACACACACACACACACAGACAGACAGACAGACAGACAGACAGACAGACAGACAGACAGACAGACAGACAGACAGACAGACAGACAGACAGACAGACACACACACACACACAAAACCGAGAGAAGATTCTAAAGCCCCCCGGTCCCTGAAACCAAAGCGTGAAACCCTGAATTTCTGCACCCCTCTGTCTACAAGGAACAATAGATATACATATACATACATGCATGTATATATAAATATACACATACATATATTCATACATATATCTATATATATATATATATACATCTAGTCACCTGATTGAGGCTGCCGCAGTGTTGCCACGTCTCGACACCGAAGCCGCCCACAGGCGCTTGAAAAGGAACAAGGATCTCCTGACGATGGTGTGCGCTCAGCGGAGCACATGAGGGCGTTGCGCCTGTTGTTTGGCCTCCTGCCGAAGTCCGCAGGGCAGAAATCGCTACGAAGTTGGTTTGGGCACCGCAAAGAAGAAGGTGGACGATTCGAGGGTGTGCGAGTAACTTTTCCGTGGCGTAACTCAGAACCAAACTTCTGCCGGAACTCGCAATTGTGTCTGCAACCTGGATGCGCTACAATGTTGAAGTCCCGATTTTGGGGTCCCCCTGTTCAATCGAATAAGAAGCCATCAAGAGCCCTGAAATCTGGAGCAGTCGTTGTGTCCCGGGTCACGTCGTCACAGTCCGTGATGACAATCCGGAAACCTTCTGGATGAGCAATGACCTGGGTTTTGGAAACTTGGTATGGCTTCGTCATGCTGCTGAGGAACGAAGGCCTTATCAGCTGGTTTCTTCGAATCCGAATAAGCTTTGCGGCTTTCGGCATTCTGCTATTTCATGGTTGCGTGGGGTAGGCGCGATATAAATGAAAGGGCAAACAAAACGCGCACAGCACAGCAACTTGCGCCGTCAACATCTGGCGACACAGGGGGTAGCCTTGTTGGTATTGTGTCTCCTGTTTTTACGAAAGGCGTTGAAACACGTCCCGGCACTGAAGCAGCTACCAGTCGACAGGCAGCTTGTCAACGCCACAGCTGTTCTTGACTACACGCAAAGTTTCAAAAGCCGAGATGATCCACTTCTCAACAGCAGCACGTGCCACCCGAAGTCAAGCCCGCACTGCATGAGAGGCCCTGGCGCCAACGCGGCAAGTGTTGCCAACAGTAGCTGCCGCCACGTAGAGGGGCGATTTTCGCAACACCTCCAGATATCAGTCTCGAATGTCGTCCGACGTTTAGGACTCTCATGGCTAGCGGGTGCTAAGCTTCACCTGTGCATGAGCTTGCTATGGCTGGAGTTCATTCTGCCTGCCAACAGCCTAGCTTTCCGCTTTCGACTGCCACACTCGCACACGCCAGGCAAAGCACACTGTCCGACGGCTCATGGCTGCCACTGCCAGCACTTCACCGGCATCTAAGATCAGCTAAGCTACCGACAACTGTTTTGGGATGCTCTGGGTACCTACTGCAGTGAGCACGTCCGTACCTTCCCAACACTTAGAGTTTTACATTGGCATGGTCTTCTCTTTTTTTCTTCTTGGGGGGAGGGGGGGGGGGTGGGGGGGAGGGGCTCCAAAACACCGAAGCGAAACTTGGGTCTCCGGTTCAGGCCCCAGTTGCACAAACTCTGCTTCCCCTTTGGTTCCAGGAGCCTCAGGGAGCGGCGGGTCTATCCTGAGCGCAACGCGAAGAAGTTGACTTTGGGTGTAGGGTTTAGGGCTTTTACTATATCAAGGCCTTAATGGTTAGCAGAGGGTTTCGGGGGTTATTAATCATAGTATATTTATAGTATGATTATAGAATAACTTCAGGTGCCTACAGTGGTTGGCTAGTTGCCGGGCTCACCCGGGCAATTGCTGTATGACTTGAAGGCCAGCGCGCAGCTGATTACCATGTGTCATCCACCTACGCGTCGGAGTTGACAATGAGATTACAAATTGCTATATACAGGCCTTAATAATTAGCAGAGGGTTTCGGGGGATATTAATCATAGTATATTTACAGTATGCTTATAGAATGACTATAGCATAACTATAGTATAACTACAAAGGGACCAGAAGGGAATACCATTCGTAATTATTCCGACCCTTATAGTATACAGCGGACCGACACCTGTGGATCACGCCATGAGCCGCGCAACCCTAAACCCTAAACCCTAAACCCTCAACCCTCAACCCTCAACCCTCAACCCCGAGGCACGCGCTCGTTGCGGCAGTGGCGGTGCAGCGTAGTGGCTGGCAGCCCAGGTTGCTTGTAGCGCACGTGCCTGGACGCACTTATTCCATAATACCCTAAACCCTAAACCCTAAACCCTAAACCCTAAACCCTAAACCCTAAACCCTAAACCCCTAAACCACTAAACCCAGAACTGCAGAGACGGCGCTGGATAGACTCTGACTTTGCATAGGGTCGGTCTGCAGTAGAAAGGCCTAGGAGCCCAAAGCCCATCCTGGAATAAGCCGTGCCAATTGTTAAGTACGGTGCCCAGAGTGCCCAAAGATCCCATCAGGCTTGCATTCTCGCTGCCCAACCCTGCGGGTCCATGTAACTCATTCTCATATACATGGGCCCCACAGTCCCTATATCGGAAGTCCTTTACGGCCCAAGTATTCCCTCTTTAGGTACATGGACCCTTATAGGGTAAATGCCCCCCCTAACTCCTCAATGCAGCTCAGAGCACCCTCGTGGAACCAAGAGCTCAAACTCCGCCAGCGTCAGGCCCGCCATGAAGGGCGTGTCCGCTTGGGTCTCAGAGCTTGGGAGACTCGACTTGGGTGCTGTTTCTCATGGATTTCTTTCCTAAGCCCTATAAACCCTGAACCCTAAACCCTAAACTCTCTTGAACCCAGCTGTCCTGGCCCACATTTCCTAAAGACCAAGAATACCTGGCCGTAGGAGACTGAGGTCGGGACTGCTAGGAAAGCAACAGACACCGAGGCCTTTCCTAATCCCTGATCCCCAAATTGCAAGAAGAAATTCATGTAGCATCCTGCCTGGGCCCTAAAGCCCCCCAAGCTCTAAATTTAGGCATCAGCCTGGGCGGAAAAAGGGGATCTCTTCTTGGGACTGTGGGTGTCCGGTGTCCGAACTTCTTTTGAATTTAGGAATCAGGGAACTTCGTTTCAAACACTTCTTGCGTATTGGGATGTTCCCCCTTATTCTAGCAGCCCTGAATAGGGATTATGGTACCCCCTAGTATAGTCACAACCAAGGACGGTTAGTCCTTAATAGGGATTATAGTACCCCCCTTGTCATAATCCCAATCAAGGACTGTTCGTATAAGGGGGAACCGGAAGTATGTCGAAGCCGTGAGCCCTCTGGGATGTCTGTCACCGGCGACTCGCACCTAATTTTATGGCCCTTTTTGGGCCCCGTCACTATGTAAGGACCCTTAACCCTACAAACCCTAAACCCTACATCCGAAACCCTGCACTATACTACTGGAATAGTAACCCCACAGGGGATCGTAAGTCAATAGGGTTTGGGGTTTAGGGAATATATAGAGTTAGCCCCCTAGATATCGCACTGCAGTCCATCTCTTGCCCAGGCACGTATTGCACCTTCTCGGACACGATGGTGGCAGCAGATTGCACCCACCTCTCTTAGCAAGGGGAAGGGCGAGGAGTATGGGGAGGGGGAAGGAAAGGGTTTCAAACAAAAACCTCCCCTGTGTCCCCTAAACCCTAAACCCTAAACCTTAACCCTTTTTGAGCACGGACTGAGGGGCAAACCCTAAACCCTAAACCCTAAATAGATCCTACAGAGCTGAAGAAATCCCCTGAACCATCCTACCCCTTCTCCGCATTTTCAAATACAAATGCAGTTGTTGGTTCATGTTTTTTCAATCTTGTCACATACATCTTGTATGTTAATTTCGCCCTTTATACACCCGCAAAGAGGGAATGCCCATCATTGTCTGGCCTCATGGCTGGCATCTGATTGCTGCGCCCGGGGAGCTGCAGCCACACCGGGTCGACGCTGGCATCCTCCACCTGCGTGTTCTTACCCTAAACTACTGTTTCTCTTCTACTTTTTGCTTAAGAGCCCCCCCTTGGAACAAAAACTGGGAAGATGCAATTCCTTAGGGCAATCTAGGGATGATTGTCTTTTTATTTGCGGGGTTCTTGAGCAAGTAGTAAACCTTAATGCCCTCATCCTGAACTGAAGCTTTGGCTGACAGCCCACATTTACCCGAGAAGGATGAGGGGCATCCCGATGCTTCAATGAAGTCGGGAGGGACGGCCCTAAACCCTAAACCCTAAACCCTAAACCCTAAACCCTAAACCCTAAACCCTAAACCCTAAACCCTAAACCCTAAACCCTACACCCAAACCCGAAGCCCGAAAAGGCCCCCGAAAAGAGGCCCAAAGCCCTGCGGAGTCTGAGACCGGCACCACCAGGGAGCAGGCGTGCAGCAACCTGGATCCAAGTTTAGGGTTTAGGGTTACCCTAAACCCTAAACCCTAAATCCAAGTTTGGGGTTCAGGGTTCAGGGTGCTTGGATGTCAAACCGAGCAGAGCCCTCATCCAAGAAACATGGTTTTAGGGTCTAGGGTTTAGGGTTTAGGGTTTCCTAAACCTCTAGGGGTTCCACCTTGGGCGCTTCCTTAGCCTTGCTTCAGAATGACCGGCGGTTAGCACCCGGAACCTACTATTGAACCCCCAAAATCCTTCTGAAGCACGCCTTTTACCCAGAACCTACTCTGCAACCCCAATCTGTTTGTTTAAAGGAACCCACCATTTTTAGCCCATTGTAGCCTAGACCCTAAACCCTATAAACCCTAAACTACCCAAAACCCTAAACCCTAAACCCTGAACCCTAAACTATAGTCCCGACATGCAGCCCGGGAACTTGTGCCCTGCGGCACGGGAGATTCCCGCGTCGAGGTAGTGTTCCTGGCTTAGGGGTTTGGGGTTTACTCGGCGCTATCTCTGAGTCTGAGCAACTGAGCGTGACTGCACTGTGAACCAGTACATCATCGGGACCATCCCCCAGCAGGGGTTTGGGGTTTAGGGTTTGGTTTTTTTTTGCCGCCCGCATAGCTGAACTGCATGTCCACATGGCAGGGAATTGGCAATTTTGGGGTTTAGGGTTTTTTTTGCCACCCGCTTAGCTGACCTCTCGGACTTTGGGTTTAGGGTTTGGGGTTTGGGTTTTGGGGTTTATGGGCCGACTCCCTTGTAGAGATGCTTGTAGAGGGCCGTGGGGATTTTGTCAGGCCTACAGGAAACGTAGCTCCACAGACTTGTTAATTGTTACTGTACCTTGTAGCCCCTCGAAAACGCCCTGTACCGGGCCATGGCCCATCCTGGTTATCATGGTGCTGTTCTCGCAGGAGCCGTGATTTGGGTTAAGCCGTGCGCGGGACTTGGTTATTTTTTAAAGCTCAGGGGTGGTTTTGGCTGGTACTGCGTTGTCAAGTGAGAAGGCTCGTCTGGCATCCTCTGCTGGTCTAGTGAACTTGTCAGCTCGGGGCATGTTCCGACGCGCGCGAAATAAACGTCACCAAACCATGATGCTATCGGAAGAACTTTATGTGCATAGAATGAGCTCAAGTCCACAAGGAGCAAGTTGCCAAACAGCCTCTGCCACATCGTCTCGGGCACGCAATGCAAAAAGGAAGTCTCTCTCCTCGTGCAATTCTACCAGAACAACTGAAGCGCTTCATGCGCTTCTTCTTACGTAAGCAGCATCTGCATAGAAAGCACGTGAGAATGAAGCGCGCTGTGTAATGTAGCCGTGTGTGGTTTCCTGATACCTAGGCTCACATTACACTCGTAATCTCGGAGGTGTCTGCTTGCCGCAGCTCCTTTTGAGTGAGATTTCGCATCGTCGTAGCCTCGGCCCATGCTTCGCACACTGGCAGGCGACGGTTTAGGGTTCAGAGTTTCGGAAACACGGGGCAACCGCAATCTTGAGCCCCCTAATAGCCCCATACTTACACACCTCTAGCGACACACTGTCATGTACGTGAACGCAACAACCCTAAAACGCTTTTGTTCCAAGTTCCATGTGTAAGGCCGGCAGCCAATGTAAGCCGGGGCTATTCGGTATTGGTGCCGACCGGGGGTCAAGTTGCGCTGCAGAGTAAGCCTTTGTTGGCCTTAGCAGATCCCCAATCTAGGGCCAAAACATATGGATTTGATCGCTGATTTGGCGAGCATGGTGAACTCACCCACATGGCCGGGAAACCCCAAGTGTCCAATGTGGGAGCTGACGGCGAAGTTTCCCGGACGCATGGGGAGATTCCAGGGTGGACGGCTCTGCTCAAGGCGTGCTTGATGGGTCTTTGGCTTAAGGCAATGCGGGCTTGTACGCGACAGTTGGATTTATGCTGCTTCCCAAGGAAAGCGAGCTAAGATTCGGACATGGTATGGCTCTTGGCTGCCTATACCTTGGCGAGGTACAAGGGCGTTCTTCGTTCGTTAGTCTCTTTCATTAATCGGCAATCAGAAAATGTTCATGCCTCAGGACGCTTTGAGAAGTAAAGTACCTGCAGCGTTATCTACTAAGAACCATTGACTTGTTGTTAGTTAGCCCCAAGCCCTCAAAACGATGAAGCAAGATCGACCTGCTTGACAGGACCCAGACTGAGACCATGCAAGATGCAAGGCTCCTTGGTCCATAAACTCAAAAACTGCATTTCCTAGCCGGACTCGTAGCTGCTCCGAAAGAAAGGCCCTGTGCCTGAACCCGACATCATCATTACACGGATAACCGGAACCTTTACTTCAGCGTGTCAAGACACTAACGCACAAACAGCCCTCCCCCACCCCCCGGTGTGCAAATGCAAGCCCTCGTCGCCCATCTGATAGCACCTGATGCCAAGTTCGCGACAGCCACGTCGGCCATGGATCACCTTACTTGCTTCAGGGCTTCCTGGGCTTCGATGCTCACTCTGAGAAGCCTATTCAGCAGGTCGTCTGACAATTTCGGTGCGAAACACAGGGAGTGACCCCGTGGCAGTGAGCAAGCTGCCCTAATCCCTAAACCCTAAACTTTGTGGAATCGAAGGACTTCTGCAGCATGAGGGCTATTTATCACACAACAAATCCCTGAAGCCCGAATACGCTGAAGAACCAGACCCTACACTCTGAGCCGCATATCAAAGCCACGTAAGACCTCTTGAATCGCACCAAAGATACAAGCCGCACCAACCGGTAACCCTAAACCCTACACTCTAAACCCTAAACCCCCAAACCCTACACTCTAAACCCTAAGCCCCTAAACCCCCGAACCCTAAAAACTCTAAACCCCAAACCACATCTGGGGGTCCTGCAGAGAATCCGCGGGAGCCCAGGCCCCGAAAATCTGCTTCGGCCTTTCGCTATAGCTGGTTTGGGGTTTTATTTAGGGTTTAGGATTTCGGTCCACAAGACCCGATTCTGATGTTTAGGGTTTAGGGTTTAAGGGTTTAGGGTTTAGGGTTTCGCAGTAGGCATGGGCATGCTTCTGCAGCACATCCAGGCGCGCGGCGTCCGCGGCAGTTTCAGCCACGCACAGTCCCAACACCTGCCTCTGCAGCAAGCCGCCATGCACTTACAGGCTCTATGGGGAACATACACCCTAAACCCTAAACCCTAAACCCTGAACCCTGAACCTAAACCCTAAACCCTAAACCCTATACCCTAAACCCTAAACCCTAAACACACCAAGCTCGGAAGTCGGTAGAGCGCACCATGAATCCCCTGGCTGCTCTGATAGCTGCATATACCTTGTCTCTAGGAGACCTGTCGAAACCGGGGAACCACAAGGGAAGATGTGCGTGCATCGTCGTATCCCGAGGGCGCTTGCCAATCTTCGCACCAAATGGTTCTACGGTACTGTCCAGGATTGGCTATGAAGTAAAGCTTGTAACCCCTTAGAAAGACACTTTATAGGGTTGATTATGGGGATCACAAGGCCTCATGGCCCATCCTGGTTTCCGTTTCCTTGAACCCTTTTAAAAGTGCACACTCCCAAGCCTTTAAGGTTTGGCTCTTGGCATGTTTTTCGTACTTTACATCTCACGTTCTTTGAAGCTGGTACGTCTCAGCTGCCGGCCGAAATCCGCAACCACATCACTCACAGCAGTAGCTCCCCAAAAGGTGCCCCTTGTTGTTGAATGAAGTTTTCAAGAGAACCAACTCCCCTAAAAAGGGGGAACAAGGGTGCTAACATCCTAGTAGCCCACGGAAGAAACAACGCAGACACCAACTGAGATTCACCAATCTCAGTTCCCAGCTGTACAAAAGCGCTGAGCTCCTTGTTGCACTGGGTTTGCTGCTAAGGAACTTAGACTTTCACCATGCAGAAACATGGATATAAAGGAAACCCTGAACCCCAAACCCCAAACCCCAAACCCCAAACCCCAAACCCCAAACCCCAAACCCTAAACCCTAAACCCTAAACCCTAAACCCTGTTTTTGCAGCATGTTGACCTTCCGGCCAGCTCGAGGATTGTAGGTTTAGGGACTTTTGAGGCTTAGGGTTTGCAGAGGTGCGAGAGCTTCAGAGCTCCCTGCAATCAGGGCCGTGTGTGTTCTGGTCGACGGAATTTTCGGAAACCAGAACGGTTGAATCAGAAACCAGAACGGTTGAATCAGAAACCAGACCTGAATCAGAAACCGAAACGGGAAAATCAGAAACCAAGCTTGAATCAGAAACCAGGGCGGCTGAATCAGAAACCCAGACGGCTGAATCAGAAACTGAAAACGGGAAATTCGGAAACCAGGAAACGGATGTTTCAGAAACTAGCGAACGGCTGATTCGGAAACCGGCAAACGGCTGATTCGGAAACTGGCAAACGGCTGATTCGGAAACTGGTGAACGGCTGATTCGGAAACTGGCAAACGGCTGATTCGGAAACTGGTGAGCGGCTGATTCGGAAACTGGCAAACATCTGATTCGGAAACTGGTGAACGCCTGATTCGGAAACTGGTGAACGGCCGATTTGGAAACCGGAGGGTTTAGGGTTCAGGGGGTTGGGTGTAGGGTTTAGGGTTCAGGGTTTAAGGTTTAGGCTTTAGGGTTAAGGGTTCAGGGTTTAGGGTTTAAGGTTCAGGGTTTAAGGTTTAGGTCTCAGGGCTCTTGCAACTTGAGCAACCGGGAAATCAAACCTAAGCTTTTTACGGGTCCAAGAGCCGCGGCGGCCCGCGAAGGGGTTTAGGGTTTATGGTTCAGGGTTTTTAGGGGCGCGTGATGTACTCCTCAGCTTTGAGCGCAATTGCTGGAAAGCTGTTTCTGACCCCCCACCGCGTTTGCAAAAGGCAATTTCTGACATGGGCTGGCCACCTGTACGCGACTGCCCCCCCCCCGCCACCCCCCCCCACCCCGTTTCTGAAAAGCAGTTTCTGACATGGGCTGGCCGCCTGCACGCGACTGCCCCCCCCCCCCCACCCCCCCACCCCCCCCCACCCGTTTTCTGACCCCCCACCGCGTTTGCGAAAGGCAGTTTCTGACATGGGCTGGCCGCTGCACCCGTTTTCTGACCCCCCACCGCGTTTGCGAAAGGCAGTTTCTGACATGGGCTGGCCGCCTGCACGCGACTGCCCCCCCCCCCCCCACCCCGTTTCGGAAAACGACTGCCCCCCCCCCCACCACACCGTTTCTGAAAAGCAGTTTCTGACATGGGCTGGCCGCCTGCACCCCCCCCACCCCCCCCACCGCGTTTTCTGACCCCCACCGCGGTTTGC
>CAJNDS010000391.1:561439-611439 GCA_905221605.1 Symbiodinium natans | reverse complement strand
GCACAGCGGCTCCCTCTACGGAATGCACCATCTTGCAGGTAAATAAGCTGTGGGCGTCGTTGTGTGTAGACAACCAGGGAAGGATACTGCGCTGGTGTCTGTAGCAAAACCAGTCAGGCGCGCCACAGCACAAGTGATTCAGCGTTGGCCGTAGGCTTGTTTCTGCCCCTGCACCCAAACAACAAACTTTGCAAACATCTTGCAGTGGCAGGAGGTCCAGCTAGGAGACAGCGCGAACTATCATGTGTTGATCGGCTGTGTCCGTGAGGTGCGTTTTCGAATCCAAAGACCATCACTTAGACTGCATGAGAAGCTTTCGTGCTGGACCACCTTGCACCGTAGTATTAACAGAACTCTATCAATGATGTACAAACACTAATGTACACAATGTACACATCATACATATTTTGAAGATCTCTAAAAAGGGTTTCCCTGTTGACACAACGTCCAGCACGCATTCCCTAAAACCCCTTATTTCAACTCCGACTCTCCTAAACCCCAACAGCCTAAACCCACTTTAACAACACGTTATGCTGCACTTGCTCCAGGCCCGGTCTCACTTTGCCTGGCCTTCAGGGAATCCAGGGGGGCTGTCTGTTCAAGACATTCGGGTTCAGGCTTGCGGAAGAGTGAGCAATGTGGGCTGTGCGGATGGTGTGGCGTTTATAATTTCAGAAGTATTATGGATCGTGCGACTCTTTTGGAGATGTATTTGGTGGTTGAAATGGTCGAAGGTGGAGGATGGGGTGGGAGCAGGCGTTCATGGACATGGCTGTTTGTTGCCTAACCTCAACAAACTGGGTTTACTGTAACTCACCTTACTCAGGAAGTTCTACACTTCTACACGCTTCAATGCTCAACAGGTAGTCCTTTTCTTGCAGCGTCTGGGTCGGGGATAGTACATGTTTCAGTACGCGTGTGGTGTGAGATGTACATCACACTCCAAGCTGCTGATGTCAAAGACGCGCATGTTGTGCTTGAGAGACCAATGGCAGCTTTTGCAAGTCAGAATGCCCCCTTCACAAGCCGGCCCAAAAACCACCGAGCCTGAACACGCCCCACAAGCCCCCTTGCCAGTTTCAAAGGTCCCTCAGACGCTGGCCAAGTGCCACGTGCTGGCCCGGCCCTATAGGGACCAAGATATATTAAAACATGCTCTCTGCGTACCATAGATTTGGCTCGCACTGCAGTAGCCATAGACACCGTACGACTGCGGGCGCTTACCTATATGCTCCCACTCATGGAACCCATGAAGAAGTAGAGCACTTGCACAGTAGTGAGCCGGAACAGAAGGGTTTAGGGCTTTAAGGTTTAGGGAGCCCAGGGTTTGTACTGCTTGCGCGAATAACAGGGCCTATAAAGCATTGAAGGAGGACTCGAGCATGGCCAATGTGCCCTCCAAAAACAACCACCCTCGGGGCCTCCGGATAAGACAAGCGGCGACGGCATTCCTGCACGCAACTGTTGTTGTTTAATGTCGTTCGTGGGCTGTGGGCACAAGCGACATTAAGGGTTAGACGTATAAGAGACAAACCACAATTCCTTTCTCAAACCTCACGTTGTAGCTTCAGCCACATCCCATCCATGATCCAAGGCCTGGACCCTTTTGGGTTTAGGGTTTAAAGGGCTGCTAAACCTAGACCGAGTTCACTCCCAATACACTGCCCGACCGGGCTTCCTGGAAAGATTTTCGCCGCGGAAACCACTCTTGAGATGACCCTAAGCTAACCCTAAGGGTCCATGTACCTCATTATTATATACTTGGGCCCCAAAGTCCCTATACAGGAAGTACTTTAAGGCCTAAGTATTCAATATTTAGGTACATGGACCCTTAGGGTAAGCCCCAAAGTCCTGAAACCCAGGCGCCCCTAAAGACTAAACCCTCCGCTGTCCTTCTGCGTTGGCGGGCTGGCCACCAAATCTTCCAGCTCGGCCAGGTCGTCCGGAGATAACTCGCAGGCTGGGTTTGTAGGGTTTCAGGCTTTGCAGGGGTATAGGGTTTAGGGTATAGGTTTAGGGTTTAGGGTTTAGGGTTTAGGGACACAACATGGTTTCAGGAGGATTAGAGCTAGATTCCCTTTAGTGTACCTTGTGGGGTAGAGTTTACTGTACACTATACTCCCCTTAGAACCTTGATAAAAAGCATTTCTAATATCCTCTTGGGTTTTGTATAAACAGTTTTTTTAAAGGTACTTCCCAGGGGGATCTAGTACATGGCTTTACCTGAATTCGATAGGGTACGGAGCGGAAGAATTAGGAGCGTGCCCCGAATGTTGTGGTCTGGGTAATATCTAGGTACCGAATACCCCTCTTAGGAGAAAACCATGGGAAAACATGTATATACTTTTCAGGTAATAGGAACCCAGAACCAAAAAAAGTGTTAAAGTGTAGTACTCCAAAACCAAGAGTACTCTAAGTAGGCTCAGGCTTTTGAGCAGAAGGCTTTTTGCGACTGCGATGGTGCTTTGAGATGTCGATCTTTACTCTGAAAACTCCCAGGCACTTTAGAGTTCAGGGTTATGGCCTTACCATGGGACTCTATTGACCTACAGTTTAGTAGTAGCTACCCTGAATTAGTAGGTAGAACCCATAAACCTGCAGGTGAAGAGGGTCCCAGGTAGGGTTTACGGTTACAGGGGGGAAGATACCCCTAAACCCTAAACCCTAAACCCTAAACCCTAACCCTAAACCCTAAACCCTAAACCTAGAAGCCTTATGGGATGCCTCCGTAGGGGCAAAGATGGCCGAGGAGGAGGAGCTTGGTGTCGGTCCCGGGCGATCTGCACCAGACCTTCTCTCTTTCTATCTTTCTGTGGGTTTGTTTTTTTGTGTTCTTAATACCTTTAAGTTGTATCATGTTATTCTTGTTAAGGCATGAATTCATGAAGTCGAGAATAATGAGTAACTGGCATCAAACTGTCATACAAAACACTGTTGGGGTGGGGGATGCAGTGGTGCTCGCTGATGGTTTGAAGAATTGGGGGCTATCATCAGAGTCTCCGCAAAAGTGCTTGCCGCGCCACCCACCTACAAGGGGGGCCCTCCTTAAATTATATTCTTTGCCGCTGCTCCTCCTACCAGCTTCAGGGTTTAGGGTTTAGGGTTTAGGGTTTAGGGTTTAGGGAGCTTCAGTCCCAGCAGCTTCGAAGTCGTCGGCGGCAGCACTTGGCGTCCCAGTGGGGTGGGCAAACCCGCCGAGCTGGCCTGTCAAGTTGATGGGGGGAAGGGATGAGGATCAGGCTATGTGGGCTGAGAGTACCTACCAAAAGAAAGCCAGGGTCGGGTCTTCAAGGGGCTTGAGATTCCAAGCACTTCTTTGCAAAGTCGACAATCGTCTCTGGGTGAGGCTTTAGTGAACCCAAAGCCTGAGAAGGAGCACTCTCATGTGCGACTCACCTGCTGCACCTTGCGTGGCTTTTGGGCATCACACCGGTCTTGAGAACGATCTGAGGGAAATCAGGCAGGGAGAGATGAAAGGGAGAGAGAGGGGGCGCCCGAGCCAGGGAGAGGAGAGGAGAGGAGAGCAGGAACGGAGGGACAGAGAGAGCAGAGTGGACCTGTCGCGAGTGCAGAGCCTTCGTTTGTCCCGGGCATCACACGAATGGACGCACTGACAGACTTTTTAGGCTTCACGGCGATCGGGTCACGAGGAGCCAAGAATATCGACACAGGCCATGAACCCTGGCAATGTTCAGAAGGTCAGCATAATTCGGTTGCACTACAACTCGGACACGGCAAACGAAGCAAAGGCATCAGACAAGCCAGGAACTGCGGCCCTAAACCCTGAACCCTAAACCCCGAACCCTAAACCCTAAACCCTAAACCCTAAACCCTAACCCAGGCCAGCTCTCGGGGAAGTGGCCTGCCTCTCGTAGTAGCCATTGAAGTCCAAGCGAGAGCAAAGGAAGCTAAAGTCCAATACCCTCACCTCGGGCCGCTCGGGCCCTTCTTCCAGCGACTGGAGGAGCTCCTACAAGGAGGGGGTGATAAGGACCCTAAATTGGGTTCGAAGGATCCTAGCTCCTTAAGTACGGGGGCCCCTCCTTGTAGGTTCCAGAACAGCCTAAATATGGGGAAGGAAAAACCAGCTAGAACGAACTCGGTCTTCTGCCTACGTGCACATGTGGTCCATAGACAGGAACCCCTGGCCTAACCCTACAAAAAGCAACACCAAAGATGAACAAGTGCCACTCAGCTAAGCCCTAAACCCTAAACCCTAAACCCTACAAACTATAAACTATAAACTATAAACTATACCCTAAACCCTAAACCCTAAACCCCCCCGACTCCTGGAGCTTCATGCTGAAGGCGGAGGCCACGCCATCGAGCTGCGCTCTGCACTCCGCCAGGGACCGAGCGAAGGGCTGGCTGCGAAGGGCCTGAAACCTAAGCAGCCGAGTCGGGGTGTGGGGGCTGGGGGTTTAGGGTTTAGGGTTTAGGGTTAGCGCAATAAGGGTATCCTCTCTTTCTGCTGGTCAGTTGAATACTCCCCCCCAATAAAAAGACCGAAACCCAAAAGGAGCCCAAGGGTTGTCTCACAGGAAACACGCTGGCGACATCGTCCACTTCCATCATGGCCTCTGCTGCTTCGAAGCATGCGGCACAAGCTTGATCTTGCAGCTGGCAAAACTCCTTCGTAGCCCAGTAGCCATATAATGGTAAGGGCACCCTGTTTTTTGGTTGGTTAACTTGATAAGGGAACCAGAAACAGAAAAAAAAAAAAAAAGGGAAAGGGGTACCACTGGGGCTACCAAGACTCCAGGGCCAAGGAGAGCAAGGCCGTAATGCTGGACAGGACTGCTTCGCAGCCCTTCGCCAGGAAGGCGCCCTCCTCGATATTGACCAAGTAGCGCTCGTGCTGTGAGATCACCTCGTCCAGGTCGCTGCAAGTGCGCCAGCCAGCGTGCAACTTGGCCCAGGAAGTGTCAAGGACTTCGAACATCACGTAGGACCTGGGTAGCCCAGTAACCCTATAATGAGGGCAGCCTTTTTTGGGTTGGTTGCTTTGTCTATAAGGGAACCGTTTTTACCAAGAAAAGGGTAAAGGGCACCACTGGGCTACCAAGGGACTGAATGTTTTGCACGAAATGGTGCAGCTCGTGGCGGAGGCAGGCGAAGCGGTGCAGCGTCGGGCCCAGCTCCGGCAGGGGCACGCACACGGTCTGCGCTGCCAGGGACGAGAGGTGCCTTTGGAGCGTCATGTGCCTTACTTCTCCTATAACCTTTGGGAAAAAAGGTTAAACTTCAATATTCCTACTAAATAAGGAAACCCAAAAAGCTTAAAGTTCAACTAAAGGCGAAGTAAGGTGCTGGTTCCAACTTGTCGCCAGGGCGTGCGACACGCGCCTGAGCTTCCAAAGGAAAGCAAAGGCACGGTCGTATTTCTGCATGGCCGCTGGCGTGAACACCACATGGAGAGGTGTATCGATGCTGTAGTCTAACAGGAAGATGTCCCAGCCGCATTCGCCGTCCGAAGGGCTGAGCAGCTTCACCCCAAGGCGTGCCAGCCTGGGATGGCCCCTCAAACCCTCTTTTTAAAAAAATCCTGAACATGATCCTCTTAAACCCAACTTAGGGGAAAAATCAAACATGTTTCAAGGGGCGACCTAGCAGCACATCTGATGAGCAGAATTGCGCGTTGGACTGTCGCAGTGCCATGTCCAGAAGTCCCATCAGCTGGTGGCGCTGGATCGTGCCGGCCTCGGCGTTCAGCTCCTGCTGCATTGCATCCATGAGGCATTCGACGAAATCGCCTTGTCCCAAAAGCAGGAAACGCCTCAGGGCCATGGCATGCTCACCCAATGCATACCTCTCCATGAGCAGCTTGACGAGATGCTCGTTCGTCTGCTGCGCAGCATGCTCCACGCGCCCTGCGAGGCCTCGCAGGAGGGTGCCGCCTGTTTGAAGCAGCTCCTTGCGCTCCTTGCCCTCGTGCCCAGGCAGCTCCCCGAGCTCCTGCATGTCCGAGTCGAGCTCGGGCGTGTCGAGGAGCGCGGCGCCCAGGCGTGACCAGCCCTGGCCTGGGCAACAGAGGCGAATGAAGTTCACGGACTTCCCCGTGAGAAGGATCTTCCGGGCCAACTCCAGGGTCAGGAAGCTGGGGACCATCTCAAGCTCCAGGCGGTACCTTATAGTAGCGAACTGCACATGAACCCTAGGGAATCTGGGATCATTCTTGTTACTATTGAGCATAGAAATAGTATGACTATTCTTCTTCTTGCTATTCCTTGCAGAGTATAGGAGTGTTTAGAATCCCTACTCAAGCATGGGGCGGCTCACGAGCAAGGGCATTATAGCGCCTTTATGGAGCCCGCCAAAGCACATGTGTGTCCAGAGGTCTTGGATGGGCACAGAGGTAGCCACGACAAAGAACTCACCAAAGGGGTCCTGCAGCTCACCTTCGCTCATCCAGGCGCGAATCATGGCCAGCAGAGGCCGCACCACCGAGCTCAGGATTCTCGTGGCCTTCTGCTGCACCTGGGCATCGCCCGACTGCGCGAATGCTAAGACCATGGAGGCCACGGCACCACCAAAGACACCGCGGCTGGCCTCCGAGAGGCTTGCAAGGAAGCCTGAGTTGCTGCGTTCATAGGCCCCCCCCCAAAAAAAAAGTGTACACCTTCAGTTCTAGTCATAGGGGACGAGAGTATCCCATAAGAAGTGTGTAAATTGTACTCATTCAGCTAACCCTAAACCCTGAACCTTAAACCCTAAACCCTAAACGATGTAAAGTGTACTCATTCAGCTACTAAGAAGCTTAGGCGTGCCAAAGGAGCGAGGAGCCAAGCCCACAGTCCGCGGAGGCTCAGCTTCTTGGACATCAACAGGGCGAGCATTTCCTTGGGGACGACATGAACCCCATAATTAATATAATCCTGGGGTCATATACCCTATAATTAATATAATTCTGGGGTCATATACCCTATACGATGTTCCCTAGTAAGGTTTGTGGGCCATACACACCCCCTTCAAGGGCTCACGTGGTCCCCAACCAAGGTTCATAGTAGTCCTGGAGTTGCTCCCGCAGTGCTTCGCAGAGCGCCTGCTGCAAGAGGCCCTCGGTTGATTCCTTGGAGTCCTCCTTGGTGCCCGCCAGGCGCACGTGCAAGGTCGCCAGCTCCAACACTCTCTGGGAGACAACCCAGGCTGGCCTGGTCAGGATCACTGCCGGGTCCACCTCAAAGGAGGCATTGAGCTTGAAGCAGTCACTGCTCACGCCTTGCAAGGCAAAGAGTAGATCTCTCACCAACTTCGCCTCCAGCAGCACGGTTGGGGCACCTCCTCCGAGTTGCCAACCCACTTCAACCGTGCGTTCCGAGCTATGCTCCTTCGAAACACCCGCGTTCTGCAGGCGCGGGCGATGTGTGAAGGACAGCGGCGCTCGTGCGTCGCCTGCGAAGGCATCTCCTCGCAGCAGGAAGAGCAGCGCCAAGACGGATCTGTCACAGCGCTTGCTCAGGCGGTTTTTCAAGCCTTGAAAGCGCAAGTGCCTGTCCAGGCCACGGTCGTTCTTTCGGAGCCCCTGTAGGTGCTGCGCAATGAGGTCTTCCACAGCAGCCTCTTCAGCAGCACCTACCCCACTAGCAGGTGCAGAGCTCAGCTGCTGGAAGATTTGGAGGAAAAGCGCCTGTCCCGGCTGGTCGCGGTCCCCATCAGCTGAGCCCAGCTCAGAGCGCACCAGGCTCCGTACCAAGGCCTGCATGGGTGTGCACTATGCCCTTGTCACCTTCATAGTGCCAAGGCAGGCCATGGCGACGACTATCGGCGCAAGACCACGCGAAACAAAGCTCTGTGGCGAAAGGCCGAAGAGCCTCTTGCAGACTTGCAGCTTGGGGGTGTTTAGATCCAGACTTTAGAAGATGACCTCTGATCGGCTCTTTCGCGTAGGGGAGTGGGGAGAGGGGGAGAGGGATCATGATTTCCTTCATGTGCCTGTGGCTTTGGCTGCGGCGAGAGAGGCGCAATGATGAAGCCAAGAAGACCGGGATCTTACTGGTAGAGAAACGACTCTCAACCGGCCGAGAAGCTTTCGCAGAAGTCCTACCTGGGACTCTACGTCACTCTACGTACCTACAGTTTCGTAGTAACTACCCTTCACTAGAAGGGATAGCCCCAAAAAACTCATTTAAACAAATTGTAGGTAAAGAGGGTCCCAGGCATGCTCTATGCCCTACCAAACCCAGGCTCTTCGCCAAAGATGCCGATGCCTCAGCAGCGGGCGTGGGCGTTTGACAGCGTTGGTCGAAGAACCTTGCCAAAAGATGCCCGCGTGCACACAACACAACACACACACACACAACACACACACACACACACACAACACACACACACACACAACACACACACACACAACACACAACACACAACACACAACACACAACACACAACACACAACACACAACACACAACACACAACACACAACACACAACACACACCACACACCACACACCACACAACACACACCACACACCACACAACACACAACACACAACACACAACACACAACACACAACACACACCACACAGCACACAGCACACAGCACACAGCACACAGCACACAGCACACAGCACACAACACACAACACACAACACACAACACACAACACACAACACACAACACACAACACACAACACACAACACACAACACACAACACACAACACACAACACACAACACACAACACACAACACACAACACACAACACACAACACCCAACACACAACACACAACACACAACACACAACACACAACACACAACACACAACACACAACACACAACACACAACACACAACACACAACACACAACACACAACACACAACACACAACACACAACACACAACACACAACACACAACACACACACACACACACACAACACACAACACACAACACACAACACACACAACACACACACACACACACACAGACAGAGACAGACGCAGAGGCAAACGCAGCATCTACGCTTTCGTGTCCTAAGTTGTGTTCGGAGCAATTGCTCACTAGCGATAAGAGCTCTGCTGATGTCCTGTCAAAGATGTCAGAGTCATATTCCGATTCTTGGGATGCCCGAAGGCACCCCAGGAATCCTAGACTGAAGCCTTTAGCCCCCCCCGCCCCATGCCAAAATCCTGCCAAGCTAAACCACAAACCCTAACCTTAAACTCAACCCGAAATCCTCCAAACACCCCGAAACCCCCCCCAAAAGCCCTAAACCCTAAACCCTAAACCCTAAACCCTAAACCCCGAGGCACAGGATCTTCGCAGCCACCAGGCCCCGGGGAGGCGCCTCCATCTCCTTGTCCCACCCCGCAGGACCCGGAACTTAGGGTTTAGGGTTTAGGCTTTAAATAAACTCCTATAGAGACTCCAGTTTGTATAAGGTTTGTATCAGTTTTATTTCGTCAGTTCTCTAAATATGGTCTTTTTGTGAGTACCCTAAATACTAGGAACGTCTTGATAATCAGGATCCCACAGAAACTACTTTTTCTAGGGAAGCGACCACACAAGGTTCATCTTGCAACCCGTCTAGGAGACGGAGGTTTCCCCAACCCCCGTATGGACCGAGTACACCTCGCCTCCTGGCCATATCCCGAAATGGATTATGTGCCTAGCTGAACGAAGCCTCGCCTCACATAAGGCGTGGGTTCAGGGCTTGTGCTAGTACTTCGTATGGTTTGGGAGGTCGATGGGAATCTGGGACAGGTGCTGTTTCCATGTACAAGCACGCAGCTTTGAGAAACACAGCCGTTTGCAGTTCGGTCTTTAATTCTCGATTTTCTTCAGCCGCGAAGAAATGTTGACGATGTGGGGGTTCGAGTACCCGCTGCGGCTCTCTATATGGAGCCACCACCGAAACCTACAACCACCAAACCAGTGCACCCAGACTCGCAACACCCTGCATAGGCTGTCAACTTCCTAAACTCTGAAATCCCCTAAATCCTCAACCCTAAACCCTAAACCCGAAACCATCCCTAAACCCTAAACCCTAAACGCATAACGCATACTGCAGCTTTCACCAGGGCATGCGAGCAGCTCCCGCGCATGAGGCGCGCAATTGAGCCACTCTTCGCAGGCTCTCTTCTTCTTCTTCTTCTTCTTCTTCTTCTTCTTCTTCTTCTTCTTCTTCTTCGGGGCTTGAGGGGAGTCGCCCCCCCCCCCCCACCCTGCGCGCTAGGCACGCCCAGTCTGCAGCGAGTCTCTCTCTCTCTCCCCCTTTTTCTTAGGGTTAGGGTTTAGGGTTTATTGGGTTTATTGGGTTTATTGGGTTTCTTGGGTTTCTTGGGTTTCTTGGGTTTCTTGGGTTTCTTGGGTTCCTGAGGTGCCACCCAGGCAGCTGGCGATTCTTTGGCATGCTCCGCTGGCCGCTCTTTGGGTCCCATTGGAGACATCCTCAAGTGATCTTGTGGCTTCAGCTCAAGGGGATGCTGTCTGTCTAGGGTTTAGGGTTTAGGGTTTAGGGCTTAGGGCTTAGGGCTTAGGGTATAGGGTTTAGGGTTTAGGGTTTAGGGTTTAGGGTTTAGGGTTTAGGGGTTAGGGGTTAGGGGTTAGGGGTTAGGGGTTAGGGGTTAGGGGTTAGGGGCTTAGGGTTTGGGGTTGAGGGCTTTAGGGCCTCTATACCCTACAGGACTTCAAGGGTTTAGGTTTAGGGTTTTAGGGTTCAGGACTTAGGGCGAGGGTTTGGAAAAGGATACATTTGGACGCCCCAAACTTCCCCACCTCGAGCACCAAAGAAAAATGTGTGTAAATAAATAAATATATATATATATATATGCATATACATATGTGTGTGTCTATATATGTATATATATATATGTAGATAGATAGATAGATAGATATATATATATATATATTTTTTGTTTTTTAACTTCGAACATTCCCACCCTACAGACTTGGAATTTTTGGGCTTGGGCACTCCAAGGAGACTCAGGGGTTGGGCACTCCAGGGACACTCTGGCGCTGCTGTGGGGTTGGAGACGAGTTGATGGGCGAGGAGCAGACCGGGCGAGGAGAAGAGTTTAGTTTAACATCTCACAACCCCACACCGAGGGCCGAGGTTGGGAGACAAAACAAAGCTATCCTGAAGATCACGCAGGTTTTTCCCGTTCTGCCGGAATACATTTGTCGTGCCCACCCATGGAAGTACATGTGCCTGTATGAGTACGTATGCGTGCGCATGTATGAATGCTTGAAAAAACTGTCAGACATGCATTTGTTCTGAATGATCCTTTATGCACTTGTTCACTTGGGATCATAACAAGACGACGGGGAGTCCGCAACCACATGCTATTCCTCCTTCTCCGTCATCCTACCCTTGGGCACCAAGCCTGTCACTATACCCTAGCCCTTGTTTGTCCACTGGCTTTTCAACTGAACCCTGTGAACCCTAAACCCTGTGAACCCTAAACCCTAAACCCTTTTGAACCCAGACTGGACTGACTCGCTGGGCCTAAACCCTAAACCCTGAACCCTAAACCCTAACCCCTAAACCCCCCCAAAAAATCCGCTGAAGGCTCAGTATGGCGTGGCGCTGCGTGGCCGCCGGCGGCGGGCTTTGCGGCTCCGTGGTCTCCCCGGGCATCAGGAGCCCCTGGGATGGCGGTAGCCTGGGCTGTTTTGGCGCTCCCGCATCAGGGTTTAGGGTTTAGGGGTTTAGGGTTTAGGGGTTCTAGGGTTAGGGATGTATTGAATTTGGGTGGTTTGGGTGCGGATGGTTGAATGGTGTGGTTTGTTTGCGTTTGGATGTGGGCCTGCGTGCCTGTGCATGGCTTCAGAGACTCCGCGCATAACAAGAAGAAACGGCCGAGAACAAGGAGCCAGCAAATCATGAAGAAATCACACCCAGTCCGACCCTAAACCCTCGACCCGCCCAAGCCCAAAACCCTACATGCTACCGTAGTCCGAATGTAGGTACCCCGAACTCAACCCGAAACCCTAAACCCTTTTTTATGGCTAGGACTGCTGCACTGCCTAAACCCTAAACCCTAAACCCTATAAACCCTATAAACCCTATAAACCCTATAAACCCTATAAACCCTATAAACCCTATAAACCCTATAAACCCTAAACCCTAAACCCTAAACCCTCAAGGAGCAGAGGCCTGACCATGGATTGTGTTGGCGCGGAGGCTTCCGCGGGCTTGGGGAGAAGATTCACCTCCACAGGATCTTTTTATGGGTTTTTAATCGGGTTGTCGTTTACAGGGGGCCTTATGGGGTTCGAATAAGGCTTTTGAAAGAGTTCTTGAAGGGTTTTCATAGTGTTAAAGGAAGGGGGTTTATAGGTTCTGTTTGTTCAATCGTTTTTGGTTTTTCTTTTTCATCGGGTTTTTACAGGGTTGCAAAACGTTTTATAGGGATTGTTACAGGTTTTTTGTAGGGCTTTATAGGGTTTGGGGGTTTGTATGGGTTTCATTAGGGTTTGTGTAAGGTTTTTAGAAGGTTTTTAGAGGGTGTTAGGGCTCTTATAGTGTTTTTTTGGGTCTTTTAATAGGTTTTTGTTTAAAGGGTTTTCTTTCATGGGGCTTTTGTCGGTTTTTGTTTTTTTAGGGCGTTGTTTCATAGGGTTTTTTCCAGAGACTTTTTATAAGGGTTTCCATAGGGTTTTTGGGTTTGTAGGCCTTGTAGGCTTTATGGGGCTTACAGGGCTCTAGGGCGTGAGTGTTAGGGTGACAGGCGGTCATCAGGTCCCTCCACATGTCTCGTAAGCGCGAAAGCCATCGCCTCTTGCGCTGCAGCGAGGATCACTTCCGCCATCTCCTCCTGATATCGTGCCTCGCGCAACGCGGAGAGCTGCTGCTTCCTGAGTCATGCAGGGTTTCAGGACCTGTGGTCCTACTTAGTTCTGCAGGCTTTGCATCAAACCCTGCAAAAGATAAACCTTGCTTCCTTCTGACTGCATGTCTTCAACCTTATAAGCCTGACGCTCACATTTAGGATTTAGGGCTTCGGGTTTAGGATGCACCCCTGTCTAGGCCCAGGCCCAAACTTTTGGCCCTGTTGGGCGAGAGCAGGCTTGGTTCTCTGGACGAACCGAGCGGCAGGTCCGCAATGACCTCTTCCTCGGCTAAAGGCTTATAGGTTGGGATAAGTGGGGTTATTTTAGGGGGTACTTTAATCCCTAGCAACCTTGAACCCCACACCCTTAACCTAAACCGTATACCTAAACATTCAACCCCAAAGGCCAACCCCCCATTCACAGCACAGGCAGGGGGGGCTAATCCGTAAACCCTAGACTTATGTAAACCCTTTTGCTGCAGGCTTGCGTGAATCCTCGCCTGGATGTGTCGCGCTTGTTCTCCGAACAAAGCCAGACACAGAATGAACCTACTGATTGACAAGTGTTCTCGAGCTGACCGTGCCGCCATGTTCGCGAATCTCTTCACGAAGTATCACGCACAGACGAATGAGCCATGAGCGTCGTTCACCGCGAGGGGCCTCCCTGTGCTCTCGTTGGAGATCGGACAAAATGGCTTGCAACCCCTTTACCACCTCCGCATCGCTCTTCGCCTGTGCAACAAAATGTCGCACGAAGCCTTCTGGATCATCCCGCAAGGAAGGAAAGGTGTTCGGTTCGCAAGAATCGCCAGATCTGAGGTCATGGTTGTCTCGTTTGTGTTGGTTGGGCCCCCCTGTGTCCATAGCATCAGTATCCTGAACTATAGCAGTCTCGCGCAAGTGCTTCAGCATGGCAGGCTTTCGTATGTTGGGATCACCTGCTGAAGGGTCACGCCTCTCCCCTTGAGCTTGTTCGGGTTCCCCATCATGTGGGAAAAGAAGCTCAGCAAGATTGAGTGTTGTGGCAAGAGGAGCATCTGGAGTGCCAGAAGTGCGGAGTGGCTCATAGCTGAAGTCCTGCAACTGTTCCCGCAACTGTTGTCGGCAGTCATCCCTGGCCTGACGGAGCATGTTCATGGCCGCCTTGAGGTGGTTCTCCACATCAGATGGTACTTTGAGGATCGCTGCCTTTCGTATGGCATAACCAATGCATGAACATAGCTTACTGTGGCCCGTGTCTGACACCATGGCAAACACTGGAGTGCGAAGCACTAAAGAACTACTGAATCTGAATTGTTGCAATCACCCGCTTTGGGTCTCGTAGCCGACACTTGAGCCGAACCTTAAACTTTAAACCTTAAACCCTAAACCCTACCACACACCACAGGGGCGAGGGGGGGGGGGGGGGGGGGGCAGGGGTAGCACGGGCGGCCGGTCTCTTAGAAACCGTCAACCCCAAATCCTAACCCCAACCCCCAATCACACCTCGAGCCTAAGCCTTAGACCCTAAACCCTAAACCTTAAACACTAAACCCAAACCACACCCGCACCACAGGGCAGGGCGAGGGGGTAGGGAGGGGGGGGATAGGATGGGGGGTGGGGGGGGGGGGGGGGGGGGGGGGGGTGGGTTGGCAGCCCGAGACCACACACACAGATATATATATATATATATAATATGGACTCTTGCCGAGGCATCTTGGAATCCTGCATGTCGGAAACCGGCCGTTTCAATTGAAACGGCCGAAATCCAAGATCCAAGATTACCACATGTATATATAATATACATATATATATATATAGGGCTCTAGGGCGCTCAAAACTCCCCAAATTCCTGGCTGCCACAATGAATGATGGGGATATGCGGTCTGGCGCCGCACCTACAACTGATGCGCGGAAGAACGCACGCGCACGACGCAAAAAGCCCATGCACTTTTATCGGGCGGCGGGATCCCAAACAGCACGTCTAAGCACCTACCATGCATGGGTTCAGGCTGATTCGGGCAAGCTCCACGCAAAGCCACTTATTAAACTAACCCCTGGACCTCTCAAGCTAGCAACTTCGCAATCTTAACACCCTCGAACCAGAAACCGCCCTACAAGGCCCTACGATGATCACCCTTACGCAAGCCTTCAGACCCAGGAGTAACCTGTTTGGTGTAAATTAGAAGGAACCTAGACTCTAACAAAGGGAATAAGGACCTCCTCTGGGATTACCCTAAGCCCCAAAATTAAACCCTAAACCTTAAACCTTAAACCCTAAACCCTAAACCTTAAACCCTATAAACCTGAACCTCAATCCCCACTGCACCCAGGTCTCTTGTTGCCGTTCCTTGCGTTGAGCCCGCACCATGCTGGCCTCCGGGGACTCCGACTACCAAGGGTTTGCCTACTACATGTGTGTGGTATAGGTATAGGTATAGGTATAGGTATAGGTATAGGTATCAGTATAGGTATCAGTATAGGTATCAGTATAAGGCAACCGAGGGTTCTTGCCACCTGCTCAACAGCCTTGTACCACTCTCAGGATTCCCCTAGACCTTATACCCCAAAAACACTCCGTGAATTCAGGGGTATGGGTTTAGGGCTGAACTGGATGTCGTTGTGCCCTCCCTTGCTGCATGTTATGGCGGGGAAGCAGGGTTCCACTTTGAAGCTCTCGCTTCAGGCTCATCGGGCGCTAGGCTTGTAAGAGGTCTCAACGGCTTCGGCTGTGCTCCGTCACTGAGCCCTGTTGCATTCTTAGAAGCTCTGTTTGAGCCTCAAGTCTTGGGACATTTGCTCTTTCGGTACACACAATGCATATCTATATATATATACATGTCTATGTATCTATATCTATATATATATATATAGAGAGAGAGTGTTTGTGTATAACCCTACATATGACATGTGCTTTAGGGGCTTTGGGGATTGAAAGCAACGTCCATGGCATGATCATGCCGCTCCTCCTCTCTCTCCTCCAGACGCTCGAGTTGCGCGTGGAGCCTCGTTCAGGTTTGGGGTTTGTGGTTTGTGGTTTGGGGTTTGGGGTTTAGGGTTTGGGGTTTTGGGGTTAGGGGACAGTTTAAGAAGATTCGTACAGCAAGTAGGTTGTTTCTAGCTCTGTTTTGCAGTTGCCAGAATCCCAGAACTGGGCTTACTTGGGCTTCTTAAGGGCTACGGCAAACCCGGCCAGTTGTCTCCATGTTGAGCGCCCCCAAAAGCCTTCTTGCTCCGAATCTCCACAACACCCTAAAGTATAAAGAGCATGCCTAAGCTCCATAGAGACCCTAATCCCTATCTCTGTCCCTAAACCCTATCTCTCTCCCTAAACCCTAAACCCTAAACCCCAAACCCTAAACCCTGAACTCTGAATCCTAAACCCTCTTGCAACCGGCGTCCAGCCGCCCCACCTCCCAGCCCCGCCTTCTCCGCCAGCCTTCTGTCTTTAACTCCATAACTTGAAACCTTAACTCTTAACCCTCAACCTGTACGCTTTGTGGTTTTGGCTTTAGGGTTTAGGGTTGGGATGTTCCCCCCTAAGCGTTGCACCTAAACCCTATAAACTTTACAGACCCTTAACCCCAAAACCCTATAAACCTTACAGAACTTTAAATCTTACAGCCCCTGAACCCCTACAAGCCTTACAGACCCTAAGCCCCGAACCCTATACACCTTACAGACCCCAAACCCCAAGCCCTACAAACAACCCGAAAAACCTTACAGACCCTAAACCCTAAACCCTAGCCCTACACCCTAAACCCTAAACCCTAAACCCTAAACACTAAACCCGAAACGTGAAAGCAGCCCCGGGCCTTCGGATCTCCTGCCGATGCTCCTGGCACTTCTGCTTCTCCTGGCTAAGCTCGGCCTGCCGACGTCTAAAGTACTGTAGGGTTTAGGGTTTAGGGTTTAGGGTTTAGGGTTTAGGGTTTAGGGTGTAGGGCTTAGGGCTTAGGGGTTTAGGGTTTATAGGGGCTGAGGCTTCAGGCTCAAGGTTGAGGGCTGAGGTTTTCAGAACGTATATACGGTTTGAAGTATGTGTGTGCACCCAAAAACTCCTATATATATATATATACATACCCATATATATATATATATATACATCTTATATACTCTCTCTCTCTCTCTCTCTCGCTCTCTCGCTCGCTCTCTCTCTCTCTCTCTCTCTCTCTCTCTCTCTCTCTCTCTGCCCGTGGAAAGCCCGAGAGAAGCATCTTAAGGGGTAATTTCGGTTGACCCAGGTCCGAAGTGCCAAATCGTCCCTGGGTCTCTTAACCAATGCTGTTCAACTTGGTAGCCCAGTAACCATATAGTCTGAGCACCCTCCTTTGGGGTTGGCTACTTTATGAGTTAGTTAACCCTGAACCAAAAAGGGAGAAAAGGGTACCTCTGGGCTATCATGAAAACCCCTATAGACCCCTAAAACCCCTTAACAACCCCCTAAAAAAACCAAAATTCCCCCTTAAGTCAACGACCTTGCCGGCTTCAGGATCTCGTGTCTTTGTCATCGTAATTCATTTCTCCTAATGTATCACCATTTCTAATATAATATAGTGAATATTGAGTATCCAATACTTCTTCTACTTCTTTTGATTCGCTACTATTTTGAAACATAAAACGCCCCCAACTAATAAAATCACTTTCACCAACAATATTATTAATACTGTTAAATGCTTGATTAGTTGTAACTGCTCTATTGTAACATTTTACATTTAAGGGTACTTAAGCTCAATAAGGAACAGAAATCTACATCATTTATTACTATGCCAGCCATGAATTAGCTGAAACCCTTCAACCCTTACACCCTTAGATTCTTAATTAGACCCTTAAACCCCACCACCCCTCCCCCCCCCCCCCCCCCCTAAACCCTAACCCCTAAACCCTAAACCCTAAACCCTAAACCCTAAACCCTAAACCCTAAACCCTAAACCCTAAACCCTAAACCCTAAACCCTAAACCCCCCCACCCCCCTCAAACCATGAAGTTGGTGCGTTGCCTCGGCCGTCAGCCTCGCTTCTGCCTTGGCCGCCAAGGCTTCAGCCCGGCTGTCCTGTAGCCTCGAAAGGGTTTAGGGTTTAGGGTTTAGGGTTTAGGGTTTAGGGTTTAGGGTTTAGGGCCGGGAGTAACCTAGGAATAAAAAGGGTGCCCTTTTGGTTTTGAGGGGATTATAAGGGAACCCCAACCCTGAAAAAATGAAAAAAAGGGCCTACTCCCGGACCTAGTTTAGGGTTTGTGGTAGCTTTGACTTGGGGCAGGTTTGGGGGGTCAGATTCAACTTTGCTCAGGCTTCGCATGGTCAACGTACTTTGGTGATCCATGGATGCTGCCGTTGCGAAAAGGCAGTTGCACTACCTTGTTTTTGAGGAGAGGCTGTACAGTAGTGCGAATGCTCTTCACTATTGACACAAAAAACTTGCAGCCTAACACTCCTGAGTTTCTCATCAGAGACATAAAAACAAATTAACACCCTAAACCTACACCAAGCAGAACCTTCCCCTTAGCCACACTCCCTTATGGATGCCAGCGCCGTAGTCTCCCAAACCCCGAAGTCCTTGCCGGAACCTGCCAGTGTTCTCAACATTCCTCACCTTCCTATGGGGGAACGAAAGGTTCAGCAACCCTTGAGGTCCAACAAAGCATTTTACGGCTTCGGGTTTGGGGTGTGTCGGGCTTCCAAAGTGGTGGTTTCCAAAATTCGTATGATAAGGGAATCCTACGTGAACAACGGCCAGGCAGCTGGGTCTCAACCTTTTGCAGCCGTCGCAACTCCGTCTTAGCCACCGAGAGCTCCTCCCAACAAGGGAGACACAACGTCCACAGTTTTTTAGCTCAAGGGTTTAGGGGCTTTTTTTGCCACCCGTTTAGCTGACCGGGTATTTAGGGTTTATAGGGTCCCAGGTGCCCAGCCGAATCCGGGGCTAACAGTGGCATGGATCGTGGTGAGTACTACGAATAGTGACCGGTGAGTGTGCACATAGAGCCTGGTAGAGTTTGTGCAAAACGCCCTAACATCCCCGAATGACCTACATCCCACCGAAATGGTACTTGGCTGGTCCCTTTCAAATCTGTGAAACAAGATTCCTAAGCAAGCTAAACCCTATGAACCCCTATACTACAAGCCTTGGACCGTGAGTTGGGCCTCACTGAGCCGCGCCACAGTCGTCTGCAGGGGCGTAACGCTTTCGGCCGACTGGCGGTACTTCTCCATCTTCTCCTTGCGGGGGAGGATCAAGGAGATGGCGGGGGGGGGGGGGGCATGGAAGTATAGGGTTTAATTAGGGGTCGCGCATGTCTTCAGGCCTTCAGGGTGTGCCTTGCAGATGACGGCTCCGACAAGAGAAGCGAAATTCCACGCACGCTTTCAATGTCACAACAGATCTACGCAAGGCTGCACGTCTTCGACCAAGCAAGATTTATCCACTTAGCTGACAGGGCTGTTCAGACACTCTTCGTAGGGTTCCGGTCGCCAGGTCGCTTGTTGAAAGCGGGATTTGGCTCCTTCCGCCCGTTGCCTGAACTCATGACCCCGCGGTTCTCCAAGAAATCGCCGCACTAGCCATTCAAAAGCATTTGCATCTGGGCATGCGCATGCCGAACCCTACAAGTATAGGGGCTCCCTTACTATACTAACTTCAGTTAGGGGACTTAGAACCTAAACAACACGAATCATAACCCAATTAGCTCTTATAACCTTACTTGTAACTAGGGGGCCAGGGGGCCCCTACATGATAAAACCCTAAACCCTAAACCTTAAACCCTATAAACCCTATAAACCCTAAACCCTAAAGCAGCGAGCTTCCCGGCTCCTGCATGCGGGCAGCGGCTTGGCTCTGGCGCCGGGATGCCGCAGCGATGTCCGCCAACAGCTGCAGAAGCTCTTCCACGCCGAGCTTGCCTTGCTCTCTCGTTTAGGGTTTAGGGTTTAGGGTTTAGGGTTTAGGGTTTGGTGATGGCTTGATAAGCTCTAATTTCACATCCACGCCAATCAGCGAAAAGCCAGGCTTCGAGAACCGTAAGGCAATTGTTGAAGACACGGAGCAAAAAAATCCCGCTGCAGGGTTTTGCTTGACAACAGCCGAGTTGCTGCACTCGTTGAAGGATTGGACATGATTTGCCGATCCACTGATGCCTGCGGCCAAGGCAGCTATGGCATCTTCGCCGTAGGGGGGCCCTGAGGGGCTGTGCCGGTATGCATGGTCCAGGCTGCTGGACTGGTCTTGAGGCACAGGGCCTTCAGAACCGAGGGCGCGCTGCGCGACGAAGTCCTGCTGTGGCTCCAAGCATCGCAGGGCCATCACATCATGTGCCGGCCATGGCCTCTGGGAGTACCTCTCTGTAAAGCTGTTGCTGGGAGCCGGGGATGGTCCTGGCGATGGGTTCCTCAGCAGCCACTGCAGGCCCGACTCCCTGGCCGTCTCTGCCCCGGAGTCCGCTGGCTTCCATCTGCACACCTGCACGAAGGCGGCATCGGCTCCGGGTCGAGGCGGCGTCCAGTTCCGGGGCGCCTGTGTGAACACGGGCGGGTGCACGGGCGGGTGCACGCATGGGTGTACCCTGGTAACATCGGACTGGAGGCTGCCACTGCTGCTGCTGGTGCTGCCGACCACCGGACAGGGTGGACGAACGACCGGCGGAGCTGTGGCCGGAGATGCTGCTACTCGCAGGCACGGGGGCGTGTGCCAACCTGGGGCCGGGCTCATCATGGCATCGCTGGCTATCGCTGTCTGCTGGCCATCAACCTCCTTGAACCACGATTCACGCGAAGGGGCAAAGCCGATGTGGAGAAAGACCCGGGATGAGCCTTCAAAACCGCACAAGCCTCGAGCAAAGGCTAGCGTATCTGCCATAAGTCCATACGCCCTCAAAGTCTCAATTCCAAAGACACTCAGTCATGCACCAGGTTGGACAAGTCTCACATTTTCCTTGCTGCTGCTGCTGCATCCTCTTGATCGACAGCCTTACTGTTGTGATCCTCTGGACACCGAGAGCCGTGAGTACGGTGGTCGGATGTGAAGAAATCCGGTCCTCATCCATATGTGTGGAAGTCTACATGCGCAGCGTAGCAGTTGTTGCTGATTGCTCGCATTAGAGACGCATGCATCTAGGAATTGACCTCCAGGACGATCTACAGCTACAGCTAGGTCATCTAACCCGCAGTTTAAGTACTATTTCTTGAGACGGCAAACTTCCAGCCTTCCAGCATTCGGGCCCCAGGGCAAGCCATGAATTTTGGAATTCAGGTGTGGCTTTGTCTTCAGCACCGCTAGCCGGGGCATGGCCCCATGAACTATTCAAGTTTGCGGTTTAGGGTTCAGATTCTCATGAAGCGCTAGGGCGACCGAGCTATCAAGTTCCGGCAAAGAGGACCTGGATCTCGGACAGCTCCCTCCTCATCTTCTGTACAACGGAGATTAGGGATCTGTTGCGACTGGGGCCGGTGCCGCGAACCACGCGGACAATCCTTCATTAACTTGCTATGCCTGGCCCTTATACATAATCTCAACCAACCCCCATGTAGAGGATGTTCACAAGAGTTCTGCTATACGTCATGAGTTCCACCTCGGGGCATGCGGGCACGCGGTCGTACTGCACCATCGGTGCAAAGCCCCGGGATCGAAGCACAGCCATTCAGTCCACGTGCGCATCGCTCCGGCTCCTACGCGAGTCCGTCACATTGGTCAGCTCTTGGATGAAATCCTGGGCCAAGGGCTCTGGACAGAGGTGCTCTGGGTTGCTGGTGCGGGCAAATGGGAGCAGCTATGCCAAGTCTTGCAGACAAGGAGCTATGGATATACAACATAATATATATATATATACATACATATATATATAGCACATGATACAATACGCTTTCTGGTAGCCGCTGGCAGCAACAGGCACTTGGGACGCGGATTGTATATGGAGTTGCGCACAGGCTTTTCGGAGTCTGCTAACTCCCATCTCATCGCCCTAGAACTTTTTGCCCGTGGCATGAGCCCAATTCTGTGCTGAAATCTAGCCATGCGTCCCGTCGGTAGGGGACCTCGGATCACTTCTTGAAGACTTTGGGGGATCACACCTGAATTGGGGAAAGATACATGAGATGTCTGGTACCTCATAGGCAGTGTCCATGCAGAGCCTTACATACATGCTCAGTGCTGGACGCCCTCCATGTGCTGCTTGTAGCGGTAGGCCGCGAATCCGGTCAGGGCATAGAGCACTGCACCTTGCGCTATGTTGTACAGCGCAAGCACAGTCCAGGACCAGCTGCGGCCATGGAAGTCCCGAGATTATGCAGCAAGCCACTGGTAACGAAGCAAACTTGCAAATGGCTTGACAAAGGCAAAAAAACACATTTCAGACAAGGCCTACGAGAAGATGATAAGATCTGTGGTCCCATACAGGTAGAACCCCCACAAAATCTAGCTGGGATGTTCACGAACGGTCTAAAGTCTAAATGCTCTTGCTCCCGGATTTGGCAAGCACGAGTCTTGCACCCTCCAAGGGGCTCCTGTCTCCAAGCCTATCATTTCTTGCTGCTTTTGGTTTAGGCTTTAGGGTTTAGGGCACCGCTTGATTGAGGAAGATTGCCCAACCATAGGCGGATATTTTGAATTGGTAGATGCGAGGCCAGTACCCGGCATTTCCTTGCACCCCACACAAACTCCCACCATGGAAAGGCCCTTATAGGCCCTAAACCTTAAACACGTAAACGCTTCTAAACCCTAAATACGAAACCCTAAACCCATCTAAACCCTAGTTAAACCCTACCCAAGGCGCTTCCATAGCATCCCCAGGCCGCATCCTTCTTGACCTCCGCCTCAAGCTCGATCATCGGCGACCCCTGGATCCCGCAGAGGGTTTAGGGTTTAAGGTTTAGGGTTTTAAGGCTTATGGGGTTTCTAGGGTTGCATCAGTTCAAAAAGCAGGTAACTTTTTCAAACTCATGTGAAATAAGTCTGCCTTGGATTCGTTCTGTGATGTATGCATGGGGGTCCCGAAGAAGAGTAAGCTTATGTAACCAGCACAACTACGGATTCATGATCTTGATGGCATTGCTTATGCTGCTATTTCTTGCCCCGCCCCCCCGTCCTCCCACTCCACCCATGAATGAGGCCTTTGACCACGCATACTGACCACCATATTTAGAACCTCTTTCTTTATTTCTTAGTTCCTTGCTTTATGTCTTGCTTTCCTGCTCTCATTGGCTACCACATCGTTCTTTTCTCTGTCTCTCCACACAAATACAAGCAAAAGCGACGTCTTACGGGCGTAGGTTCCCTTGGTAGCCCAGTAGCCCAGTAACCAAAGGGTACCCTTTTCGGGGGTTGGCTACATGGGAAGGAGGGAACCTAGAAAGTACCACTGGGCTACCCAGTTCCATACAGGGTCCGCGCAGAGGTTCGGTTTAGGGTTTAGGGTTTAGGGTTTAGGGTTTAGGGTTTAGGGTTTAGGGTTTAGGGTTTAGGGTTTAGGGTTTAGGGTTTAGGGTCTAGGGTCTAGGGTTTAGGGTTTTGGGTTTAGGACCTGGCTGCACAGGACTCCGAAGAAGATCAGGAGGGGAACGGCCCAAGCTGACAAGACCTGAGCACTTGCAGTGTAAAACGTTCTTGAGATGGATGATGTTGTGGGTGTAATTGCTCTGCTTCGGGACATTCAGGGGTTCCACTTACACCCTTGGGTGTCAGCACTTACCGGGGGTTCAGGCTCAGGTATATTCATCATCTGAGGTTTTCCCAAACCTCCTGTGGGTATTTCCCAGAACAGGGTACCCCGTTTATACGCCAAATAGAGTAGAATCCCCTTAAAGGGACCCCCCCCCCCCCCTCGACCCCCATGTAAGGAATGACCCAAAGTAGAACAACGCTCTCGGGCTCCCTGCTCTCCAGTGGCTCATAGGAGGGAAGTAAGGGCTCCATTGAACCCCGATGTGTTGGCATGTTCCCACGCTATACTAGCAGTCCTTAATAGGGGTTCTAGTACTCCCTATGAAGAATCCCAATCAAGGACTGTCAGTTTAAGAGGGGGGAACATCCCGCCCTATGTTTCCTATAACTGGCCTGGTAGAGGATTTAGGGTTTAGGGAGCATTAGCTAGAGTCTAGGTCGCTTTATTCCTTGATCAAGGTGGTGTTGGAACCCTAAACCCTACACCCTGAACCCCAAAGCCCCAATGGGACACCATAAATCCTAAGCCCTAAATCCTAAACCCGAATCCTAAACCCTAAACCCTAAACGAAGACAGTCGCGCGATCTGCACGTCCAGGTCCCCCGACCATGCAGAATGTGGCCCCATACTGCTTCTCCATCTCCCGACCTGCTGACCAGAGTTGCTTTGTTCCCTCTCTCTCTCTCTAAACCCTAAACCCTGACCAGGGTTTGGGGTTTTGGGTTCCAGTGTTCAGAGAGCTCAGAGGGTCCGCAAGGCGTAGAGGCTTTGGTAAGGTTGATAGGGCTAAGCTGTTTTCTCTCTCCACCTATGGCTCAGAAGGGAATGCTGTGACGGCCCGGTGACGGTTCACGGTCTTAAGAATTCAAGGCATGGCTATCACAGCAGCTATTTCTTCACAATGGGATTTATACTATCTGCCATATGTTCGCCTGCCTACATGTGATGTTGTGTTGTAAGGCTTGTTTATGAACCATGGCTCATCATGAATTTGGTAAATGTAGTTTAGTTTAGGAGGAGGAGGAGGAGGAAGTCATACATGTTAACGATGAGTCCCCCCCCTCCTCAAGTGAGAATGCTGAGCAGCGGGTACTCAGCCCACATGGGGGTTTACGACAATAAGGGTACCTTAATGGGATGCTGTTCCTTGAACCTCAAGGGCAAGTACTATCTAAGAATAATTCTCAACGTGCCCCAGACCCAGACCCCTTAACCTATAGACGGAGAATATAATCCTTTCCCCCTAATACTACAACCCCCGCAAACAATTCTAGGACCCCTTTACACTGCGCAATTCTAGGACCCCTTTACACAGCGCAACGCTTACACAAAAACACGTCCCAAAACAGCCCAGTGCTTGGATACTTATTAACCAACTATAACTGTACTTAAAACCCACTTAGAAGCCCCTTAATTGCCCTAATATGGTTACAAGATGTTACAAGTACAGTTATAAGTACACTTATAATTGGTGAAGAAGTACCCTGAACCTCCGGGTATACACTTCGCCCCCAAGCTCAGGCCCACTCGAAAGCTCCGCGCGAGGAAGCCACCCCCCACACAGGGTCTGGGTCTGAGTGTCGATATGCCGATACTTGCAAATCCATATATAGGGTTGCTTGCTGATGAACCAAGGGCTATAGTTCATGAGATGTGTAGACGTTTCTGAACCTTCTGCCTAAGAAGGCGCCCAAGGGTTGTGGGTGGGATCGTGACTCTGATGGGGAGGGACTGATGCCATGCATGAGGCACACATGTAACATGCAGAAGCGCGCAAACAAGTTTCCAGCTTCTGGCTTGGGCAACACATTTGCAGTTCCGGGTTTGGGGATGTATATGAGTGTCACGAGATGCGTGCTGCATCTTCCATTGAGCTTCAACACACCTTCGCCTTCTGTCCACACAGGTTCATCGGTCTTTTTTCTCCGATGCTTTCTCTTATCTTTGCTCGGCTCTCATGAAGCCATCTTGGACCTGTCGTTGATGCTCCTTCAGAGGGTCATCTGCCAGAGTCCAAAGATGTTGATGAGGGCACCGCATAAAACGTAGGCATTAGGATAGACATATACATGTAACGTATTCTCTGTATATGCATCATGCAGTAGATCATGTACCTATGGTTATGGTGCATACTGTAATAAAAGATCAACTTAGTAGCGCAGTAACCACTGTAATATGATGGCATCCTGTGTTGGCTTGACGGCTACTTTATAGGCACAACAAAAACAGGATAAAACAGGGTACCACTGGGCTACCAAGTCAATACGGTTAATATAGGGGCCTTAATGATTTGAGTAGGGTTTGGGGGTGTGATTACAGTCTCATTATAAGGGACCATAAGGGAATTGTTATTCGCAAATATTCCGACCCCTATAATTATAGTAATCCAGGCGCTGCCAAGTGGCCCGGTGATTCGTCCTGGCTCCCCCAGTGCGAAAGATGGGAAGCGTGACCGCGGCCTTCTGCAAGGGTCTGGTTTAGGGTTTAGGGTTTAGGGTTTAGGGTTTAGGGTTTAGGGTTTACTTACTGTTGGTTAGTAGGGAATGAAGGAATGCGGCACCCTATATCATCCCTTGAAGGGTATATCTAGGGCGATCTAGGGTACCATAGTTCCCTCATTCCCTACTAAGCAACCGTATAATATGCTTCAGGTTGAAACTCACAGGTGTGAGGTGAAGGCCTGCCAGGAGGGAAAGCACGATATGCATGCAAAGCACCGGGCTTTCTTGACTTTGCTCTTTCTCAAAATGCTGTTCTCGCATGCACCCGCCTTTGTGGGTATGCTAGGCTCTCTCGACATATCTACAACCTGCAACTCCTCCATTTCGAGGAATGTAGTTGGCTTGACCGTTGCCGTCATGGACGCACGGGGTGCGCACGCACCATTTCTCCAACACTGATGGAAGTAGTTGGAAAACAAACCCTAAACCCTAAACCCTATGAACCCTAATCAGTGACATCAACGAGTCATTTGCCACCTCTCTGGCGCTGAATTAGCCGAAGGTTTCACCTTTGAAAACACCCTGCGGACATGATACTGGTAGTACTTGGAGGTTCATGATACTTATTATTATTATTGTTATTATTATTATTATTTTACTATTATTACTATTACTACTATTATTATTTATAATTATCCACTTATACCTGTACTTCTGACTGTACTTCTAACCATATTAGAGGCACTTAAGGGGCTTAGTACAATGGCAATTGGTTCATACGGACCATGAACCTCCAAGTATCTGGATCTACGGTAGGAGTCCCATGCTTCGGGATCCTTTGCAACGTGCTCTCAGAAGGGCCCTAAACCCTAAACCCTAAACCCTAAACCCTAAACCCTAAACCCTAAACCCTGAACCCTTCTACTCAAAATCAATCATGAGAGTGTAGAGGATGCCATAAGCGCAAAGGCAAACAGCAGCTAAGACCATGCCTTTCCTGTCTGGAAGAAGAGCCTCGGTCTGGCTGTTAGGGTTTAGGTTTTTTGTTGTTTTTTTAGGGTTTAGTAGGGTTTATTAGGGTTTTTTAGGGTTTATTAGGGTTTATTAGGGTTTATTAGGGTTTTGGGTTTAGGGTTTATTAGGGTTTAGGATTTAGGGTTTAGGGTTTAGGATTTAGGGTTTGGGGGGCCCTTCTTGAACCCAGACTCTGTACGTCAGCTGGCACGATGACAATTGCTTGGGAGCAAACCCTTTTTGAGCCGGGATCTTGGGGCCCTAAACCCTAAACCCAGAACCCTAAACCCTAAGTTTAGGGTTGGGGTTGGCCCCTGAAACACTCGGACAGATATTCGTAAACAAGATCCCCTTAAAAACCAAGAACTTAGATAAACTGTACAATGTTCCAAGAGCCCGCCTGGGAGCCTTTCCATTTGTAAGAAGCTCAACACGCAGCAGGTACAGACGCGTGGCGTAGACAATAATGAGGATGGAGAAGGACAAGGAAACAAGGTGCAAAGTCCTAGACACACGACGGCTTGAGACAATGACTGAACCCAAGGGGATGGTAGCAACACCGAACCATTTTAACGTGATGTTCTCCGTCTTGAGGATGGTCCGGGGGTCAATCCGGACAGACGGCTTCTTCTTCTGGTGAACCTCCTGAGTTGTCCAGGAACCTAGGGGAATTCAAGGTTCACCTTCGGGATGTTATAGGGATTAGAATACCCCCAAAAGCGTTAAAGGATACCCACTCTACTACTAAGCCTCCGTTTGGAGGGCCAGACTATCATGGAACCACTCCGGTACATAGGCGATCTCGTTGGGAAGCAGCGCTGCCACCGCAAAAAGATACTTCGAGATCTCCAGCTCCACCATGTTGTGTGCCTCAACGATTTTTTCCAGCCATGCTGGCATTGGTGGGTCATACTCACCTCCACCTTGGGGCGATAAATTGGAAGAAGGAGGATCACCTACCCCACACTACTGGCAATCTGATAGAGCATGTGCAGAAAAAAAACGCCCGACAGGGGTCAGGTTTTCTCTCCAAGGCACCTTGAACCTTGATTTCCACAATGGCCAAGGGATATTGTACCGCATCTTGGCTGGCGAAGTGCACATAGGGGCCAAGCTTCTTTTCGAATTGCCAGACACCCTTGCTCACGCCCTCAAGCACAGCTTCAAAATCCAGGTCGACCGTAATCCGGAGGGAGGCATCATCCGGCACTTGGAAGCACACTCTCCTGGAAGTGGTCCGTATCACCGGCGTTGCATGTAAAAGCCCGATCTTCTTTGCAAACTCCTCGAGGATGGGTGATCCTAGCAAGCCGCGGCCCTGCAGAAGGTCCATTAAGGAGCTCTTCTCAATCCGAGCACGCGTCTTTTTGGCAGGCTCTCGGGTGACCTTGTTCTTGCTCACCTTGGTTTCCGCGTAGAACGCGTCTGGGTCATCGACATCGTACCAGCGCAACCGCAAGAGGACTGCTCCATCTGGATCCTTTGAGGCCTTCTTGTGGTACAAAGGAAGATCCTCGCCATCGAGATAGATGCTGTGAGTAGCAGCCAGCACTTGTCCATCTTTCTTGAAGATGTGGAGTGGCAGATGCGGCAGGACCTCGCACATGAAGTCGACTGTGTCCTCTGACTTCATCACGAACTTGTAGCTGGTCCGCTCAAAGTTCTCGGCGTCCATGGCCGGCTTCATTGCGTATGGAGTGTGACGCGCGTCGGCACCAGCCAAACTGCGCAATTGTTCACAAACCTGCGAGCCGGTGAAGAACGGCAAAGCATTCAAGTGGCCACGAGACCATGTCTTGGCCAAGGAAAATTTTGTGGACTTGTCGTGCTGAGCCAGAAGCTCTAAGAGCTTGGCTCGGGATCGTCTGCTGAATCTCCACGCGCTCGATGCAGCCGCTTTGCCGCGTTCGTTCAGCATCTTCTGGTACTGAACATCAACAGTTTGGAGGCTGCTGTCCTTTAGTAGCCCAGTAACCATATTACAAGAAGGGTACCCTTCTTTGGTTGGTTACTTGAAAAAGGGAACCCAGAGCCACAAAAAAGGATAAAAGGGCACCACTGGGCTACCAAGTGTCGAGCTCTTCAAGGAAGTGTGCTTCGGCGACTTCACTGAAGGCTTGGCCTTTGTATTTCTCCAGAATCCAGAAGCAGCGGGTGAAGTCGCCAGAAACCTCACTCGGCATGTCCTTTAGGGGTAGGCAGAGTTCCGGATCATGGTTGGAAAGGAGAGTCCTGCGATCGTCGTTCACCATCATCGCTCCCACAGCTATGAATCTAAAGCCAGAACGAGCTGCACAAAAAACTGCAAGACGACACCCTAAACCCTAAGCCCTAAACCCTTGGAACTTCCAGTGCGACGGACTTGATGCTTCTTGCGAATGTCCCGATGCCGAAACGCAAATTTTCTACAGCAGGGGCGGGCAAGATCAGTGCACTCCCGAGGCCTATGGCGCCTAGCGGAATGCTTCTGCGGGTTGCTTCAACGAAGTCAAGGAACATTAGCATACAATATATATATATACATACATACACACATATATATATATGTATACGTATACATATACACCTATACATATACACACATACACACATAAACACATACACACATACACATACATAGACATACATACACATAGATACACATACATACACATACATACACATACATGCACATACATACACATACATACACATACATACACATACATACACATACATACACATACATACACATACATACACATACATACACATACATACACATACATACACATACATACACATACATACACATACATACACATACATACACATACATACATACATACATACATATATATATATATATATATGAGAGAAAAACCTTTCGGGTCTATTTTGCTTCTATGCTTGCTTGTGTATGTGAAAGTGAAAGTAAATAATTTAAATTATTTAAATAATTTAAATAATTTAAATCGAGCCTTTGTAAGGACTTCACCAAGAAATCTAAATATTTAAATTAATTTAAATAATTTAAATAATTTAAATAATTTAAATTATTTAAATAGGGCCCTTTAATTTATTTAAATTATTTAAATTGTCAAAAGGGTTTTCGGGGATTTAAATAATTTAAATAATTTAAATCGAGCCTTTGTAAGGACTTCACCAAGAAATCCAAATATTTAAATTAATTTAAATAATTTAAATTATTTAAATAATTTAAATAATTTAAATAGGGCCATTTAATTTATTTAAATTATTTAAATTGTCAAAAGGGTTTTCGGGGATTTAAATAATTTAAATAAATTAAATGGCCCTATTTAAATTATTTAAATTATTTAAATTATTTAAATTAATTTAAAAAAAGGGGTTTCCTGGGGAAGCTCTCCAGAGGATTTAAATTATTTAAATTATTTAAATTGTCAAAAGGGTTTTCGGGGATTTAAATAATTTAAATAATTTAAATAATTTAAATCGAGCCTTTGTAAGGACTTCACCAGGAAATCCAAATATTTAAATTAATTTAAATAATTTAAATAATTTAAATAATTTAAATAGGGCCATTTAATTTATTTAAATTATTTAAATTGTCAAAAGGGTTTTCGGGGATTTAAATAATTTAAATAAATTAAATGGCCCTATTTAAATTTTAAATTATTTAAATTATTTAAATTATTTAAATTAATTTAAATATTGGGGTTTCCTGGGGAAGCTCTCCAGAGGATTTAAATTATTTAAATTATTTAAATTGTCAAAAGGGTTTTCGGGGATTTAAATAATTTAAATAATTTAAATAATTTAAATCGAGCCTTTGTAAGGACTTCACCAGGAAATCCAAATATTTAAATTAATTTAAATAATTTAAATAATTTAAATAATTTAAATAATTTAAATAATTTAAATAGGGCCATTTAATTTATTTAAATTATTTAAATTGTCAAAAGGGTTTTCGGGGATTTAAATAATTTAAATAAATTAAATGGCCCTATTTAAATTATTTAAATTATTTAAATTATTTAAATTATTTAAATCAATTTAAATATTGGGGTTTCCTGGAGAAGCTCTCCAGAGGATTTAAATTATTTAAATTATTTAAATTGTCAAAAGGGTTTTCGGGGATTTAAATAATTTAAATAATTTAAATCGAGCCTTTGTAAGGACTTCACCAGGAAATCCAAATATTTAAATGAATTTAAATAATTTAAATAATTTAAATAATTTAAATAATTTAAATAATTTAAAAATTTAAATAGGGCCATTTAATTTATTTAAATTATTTAAATTGTCAAAAGGGTTTTCGGGGATTTAAATAATTTAAATAAATTAAATGGCCCTATTTAAATTATTTAAATTATTTAAATTATTTAAATTATTTAAATTAATTTAAAAAAAGGGGTTTCCTGGGGAAGCTCTCCAGAGGATTTAAATTATTTAAATTATTTAAATTGTCAAAAGGGTTTTCGGGGATTTAAATAATTTAAATAATTTAAATAATTTAAATCGAGCCTTTGTAAGGACTTCACCAGGAAATCCAAATATTTAAATTAATTTAAATAATTTAAATAATTTAAATAATTTAAATAATTTAAATAGGGCCATTTAATTTATTTAAATTATTTAAACTGTCAAAAGGGTTTTCGGGGATTTAAATAATTTAAATAAATTAAATGGCCCTATTTAAATTATTTAAATTATTTAAATTATTTAAATTAATTTAAATATTGGGGTTTCCTGGGGAAGCTCTCCAGAGGATTTAAATTATTTAAATTATTTAAATTGTCAAAAGGGTTTTCGGGGATTTAAATAATTTAAATAATTTAAATAATTTAAATCGAGCCTTTGTAAGGACTTCACCAGGAAATCCAAATATTTAAATTAATTTAAATAATTTAAATAATTTAAATAATTTAAATAATTTAAATAATTTAAATAATTTAAATAGGGCCATTTAATTTATTTAAATTATTTAAACTGTCAAAAGGGTTTTCGGGGATTTAAATAATTTAAATAAATTAAATGGCCCTATTTAAATTATTTAAATTATTTAAATTATTTAAATTATTTAAATTAATTTAAATATTGGGGTTTCCTGGAGAAGCTCTCCAGAGGATTTAAATTATTTAAATTATTTAAATTGTCAAAAGGGTTTTCGGGGATTTAAATAATTTAAATAAATTAAAATCGCCTTATTTAAATTATTTAAATTAATTTAAATATTAAGGTTTCCTGTGGAAGCTCTCCAAAGGGTTTTAAATTGCTTAAATTCTTTGAATTGTGAAAAGCGTTTTCGAGCATTTAAATGATTTAAATAATTTAAATCAAGCCTTTAGAAGAATTTCGCCAGGATATTTTTAATTAATATAATTGTGATAACATTGCATTCCTTAGCCTGAGTTATCATAGTTATGATAACTTTAGGCACCAAGCCGATTTATCATAATTATGATAACTTCAGGCTCCCCAAGCTGAATTATCATAATTATGATAACTTTAGGCTCCCCAAGCTGAGTTATCATAATTATGATAACTTCAGGCTCCCCAAGCTGAGTTATCATAATTATGATAACTTTAGGCTCCCCAAGCTGAGTTATCATAATTATGATAACTACAGGCTCCCCAAGATGAGTTATCATAATTATGATAACTCTAAGCTCCCCAAGCAGAGTTATCATAATTATGATAACTTTAAGCTCCCAAGTACAATTATCATAATTGTGATAATAACATTTTGAGTTGAAGTTTTCACCGCAAGCGCTACATCGCAAGCCCTGATGCCTAAGATTTTAGGTTCAAGTTTGCATAAGCATGACTCTGGCAAAATTTGGCCAAATCGAGCTACGCATTTCTCATCGCGTACGACGAGCAGCCCGATTTGGCCAAATTTTGCCGGGCAGCCTTCGGGCAAAATTTGGCCAAATCGAGCTGCTCCTCGTACGCGAGGAGAAATGCGCAGCTCGATTTGGCCAAAATTTGCTTGAAGGCTGCCAGGCAAAATTTGGCCAAATCGAGCTACGCATTTCTCATCGCGTACGACGAGCAGCCCGATTTGGCCAAATTTTGCCGGGCAGCCTTCGGGCAAAATTTGGCCAAATCGAGCTGCTCCTCGTACGCGAGGAGAAATGCGCAGCTCGATTTGGCCAAATTTTGCTTGAAGGCTGCCAGACAAAATTTGGCCAAATCGAGCTACGCATTTATCATCGCGTACGACGAGCAGCCCGATTTGGCCAAATTTTGCCGGGCAGCCTTCGGGCAAAATTTGGCCAAATCGAGCTGCTCCTCGTACGCGAGGAGAAATGCGCAGCTCGATTTGGCCAAATTTTGCTTGAAGGCTGCCAGGCAAAATTTGGCCAAATCGAGCTACGCATTTCTCATCGCGTACGACGAGCAGCCCGATTTAGCCAAATGTTGCCGGGCAGCCTTCGGGAAAAATTTAGCCAAATCGGGCTGCTCGTCGTACGCGAGGAAAAATGCGCAGCTCGATTTGACCAAATTTTGCTTGAAGGCTGCCAGGCAAAATTTGGCCAAGTCGAGCTGCGCATTTCTCATCGCGTACGACGAGCAGCCCTATTTAGCCAAATTTTGCCGGGCAGCCTTTGGGCAAAATTTGGCCAAATCGGACTGCTCGTCGTATCCGATGAGAAATGCGCGGCCTGATTTGGTCAAATCTTGCCCGAAGGCTGCTCTGCGAAATTTAGCCGCGCATTTCTCATCGCGTACGATTTGGCCATATTTTGCCGGGCAGCCTTCGGGCAAGATTTAGCCAAATCAAGCTGCTCTTCGTATGTGATTGGATTTTTGAGTTCCATGTGTTTGTTGGCAGGCTTATTCTCTTACGCAAATACCACACAAAACTGCAGAGGTTAAGAACAACATTTGTGGGTCAAAATTTGTCGAGATCCTTTTGGCGCCCTGCAACAGTCCTGCAAACACCACACAAAACGGCAGAGGGTAGGAACAACATTTGCATTTGTGGGTTAAAATTTTGAGATCTTCTTGGCGCGCTGCAAAAGTCATGCAAATACCACACAAAATGGAAAAGGGTAGTCACCAAGGAGTTCTGAAGTTTACTTGTAGAGAAATTTCTTGAAAACTAAATGTCGGAAACACTCAGTCCACCCGGTATACGAAATCATTCCGCTTTCAGAGCAAGAAGGTCCACGCTATACTATGCGAACAACATGCGCTTCGACTTGGCGGAGGCAGATGCTTTCAAATACACCTGCACTTGAGTATAAACTTGCAGTATCGCATCGACAGCTGGTGAATGTGACTTCTGCGTGAACCACGACACAACTACACTCAAGCTGTTTAGCAGTAGGGAAGCTTTGAACCTTTGACCGCGCCCAGAATGGCCAAGCCATGCCGCGAGGTTCTCGTCCAACGACACAAGAAAGCTAAGGCAAATGCCAGGGCAATCAAAGCGGAGATGCGGACGGTATGGCAGCGCTGGCTTAGGCGATTCAACAAGGCGAAGCGGAAGACTGCTGCAGCAAGGGCTAAGGTAACTGATGCCGGTTTCCAGGCCCCCAGCGAGTCCGAGCTGTCTTCGCTGAGCGACTTTGGAGCCTCGTCATCGAATGAGTCTAGCAGTAGTTGTTCAGCGGACGAAGCAGCCATTGACGCTGCAGTTCCTGCGCCTGAAGCAAAGGCCACGACCTCGCCCGCGCCCCGCGAGCCCTTAGCGCCACCTGCGAAGGCAAAGGCTAAGAGCTCCCCCGCACATCCGCCGAAGGCGATTGTGCCTAAACCACCACCCCGAAGAAAGCCCCGTGCTGCACCTGTGCCTAAGGCACCTAACAGCAAACGCGTTCAAAATGCAGAGGGCATTTTTTACCCAGGATTTAGTGACAGAAATCATCCCAAGTATTGCGCCGCGTGTGACCAGCTGCTTCGTGGATTTGAAAGGGCAACGGCTACCCACAAGCCTACCTGCGAGTGGCGGCAGCGCAAAGTGCCAGCCAAAGGACAGTCGGCTGCTTGACTCGAGTCGCAGAAGCTTGTCCATGAGCTAAAAGCGAGTCTGCACTCTTCCTGCCGCTCGCAAGCTGAAGATTAAAGCACGCAGTGAACTACAGCTCACGTCGCCTACTGTGTGATTTAACAGGCAAGAACTGCTACGTGTTCGAGAAGGAGAGGTGAGCGTGACTCAGACTGCAGCTACGAGCAACCCCAATTGCAGAATGTGATTCAGGACAGTCGGCTGCCTGACTCGAGTCCTAGAAGCTTGTTCATGAGCTAAAAGCGAGTCTGCACTCTTCCTGCCGCTCGCAAGCTGAAGATTAAAGCACGCAGTGAACTACAGCTCACGTCGCCTACTGTGTGATTTAACAGGCAAGAACTGCTACGTGTTCGAGAAGGAGAGGTGAGCGTGACTCAGACTGCAGCTATGAGCAACCCCAATTGCAGGATGTGATTCAGGACAGTCGGCTGCCTGACTCGAGTCCTAGAAGCTTGTTCATGAGCTAAAAGCGAGTCTGCACTCTTCCTGCCGCTCGCAAGCTGAAGATTAAAGCACGCAGTGAACTACAGCTCACGTCGCCTACTGTGTGATTCAGCAGGCAAGAACTGCTACGTGTTCGAGAAGGAGAGGTGAGCGTGACTCAGACTGCAGCTATGAGCAACCCCTAATTGCAGCATGTGATTCAGGACAGTCGGCTGCCTGACTCGAGTCCTAGAAGCTTGTCCATGAGCTAAAAGCGAGTCTGCACTCTTCCTGCCGCTCGCAAGCTGAAGATTAAAGCACGCAATGAACTACAGCTCACGTCGCCTACTGTGTGATTCAGCAGGCAAGAACTGCTACGTGTTCGAGAAGGAGAGGTGAGCGTGACTCAGACTGCAGCTATGAGCAACCCCAATTGCAACATGTGATTCACGCAAAAAAAAACATGAAAGTAGTTGTACACAACTCGCGTAAGAATTAGAAGCACATTGAGGTTTTTGGCGGATTTGCTGAAGCCACGCTTGTGAGTGAATCGGCAACTGCATTGCGTGATGTGCGAGGACAACGAACGAAGTGCTTCATCTTCATTGTGGCTCTGGTGAGATAAATTTAACAGTTTATGTTTAGGAAGCACCACGAATGCAAAGTTAACAACAAGCACATAACACACTCAGTATGCAACAGATTTAAACGCAGTAACAATTATTCTTGCGAAAACAACACATGTACTTGCTTAGACGAAGCCTTGCATGAAAATACAGCATTGCAATAAAAGCACAACCTTTGTTAAAGCTATTGTACCTGCGTCGCAGAACCGTATATTCATTCGAAAGCAATATGATCATTTGCCTCTATCTGGAGAGATATTCAATACATGTGTACTTTTAATGTGTATTTTTAAGCACATGTTTTATTCAATATTCACTTTAATGTTTCAAACTCATATGTAAGTGTTATAGTCCAAAAGGTCCTCTGACGCTTTTCAGAAAGCCTCCAGAAAATTCAAAGAGCCCACGTCGTTCGATTTATTTGAAGACATACGTAAAATTCATGCTATTTTGTCCGCTGCGTCTTGTTTTCTTATGTATCTGCCACTTGCATAGCCTTCATGTGGCATGCTCACATATATGATATAACATTTACCGAGTCAGATGTCTTCCTGAAAAGCTATATCAGAGCATGACTTGAATCGCTGCGTGACCGCAACATTAAAAGCTCGAGCAGCTTGTGCCAAAGAACAACCTTCCATTCAGCTACTTGTTCGCATTTTCGGCACGCACACGCACGCGCTATGTTGTGCATATTGTTAACACGAGGCGGCGGCCATCGCGCGAGGATGTGTTCCCTGCATGCGTACGATGCTTATTGAATGCGTGACGTTATCACCTCAAGCCGAAATAAAAAAGCTGAGGCGGCACTTTCCGTACAACACCTGCCTCGCGGACGCATTGCAAACATAGTCAGTATTGAGTAAACACTTTTCGTAGTACACAATTAGCTTGAGACCAAGGTCGGCAAGCATGCGCTGGTCTTCTATGCCATGGCTTTGTGAGGATGACGGTGACGAAGGGTTACGACGACTATTAATTGTGTACTCTATTCAATCAATATAAATCTTTTATGCATTGAGGTTGAAGACTGAGTCCTTGGGCCAGACTTCATCCCGCAACGGTTGCTTAGATTTTAATGGCAATATACTTGCGTCTTCCACATATATATATATATATATGTTCAAGACATCAAGGATGCATGGTGCGTGTACCTCGCTGGCGAAGCGACGTGTTCAGTGCTCAGCTAGTCTGCGTGCTATAGGCCTTGCCACTTCGACGTTCTTAACGCTCGGGCATAGCACTTAGATATTGCGTTCAAAAAAAAGCTATCGAGGAAGTCCGACGCCGTGATCACGCCCAAGCAGTTTTTAAAGGAGTGCAGCCCTTACATACGTGCACTTAGAGTCGCAGAGTCGTATGATCACTCTGATAATTTGCGCATTATGCCAGACATTTTTGACTTCAAACCGCTGTCTCAGGTTCGTGCTTACGAAAGTCGTTGACGACCAGCCACTCATCGTGCCTGGTAATCAGAAGCTCCGCATGCTTATCACAAATCTTTAGAATTCCTAAGGTCGGAACAAAAAAAGCAGACGACGAAGAAGCAAAGCAAATGCTTCATGCTTACTGTGGAACTTGATTAGTTATTCGTTCCTGCTTTATTTGAGTTCTTGTGTCAGGGTACATCGATCCAGCAGGTCGCCTGAAGAGGAGCATTCGTACAAAGACACTGCGCTATATAATAGTCTTTGGCGTCGTGCGAATTAGTACGTCGCAGGACTAAGCACAAGATTCCTCATCCTACGGCGAACTCGTCTGCCAAGTTGTGGACTCAGCATGCTCCTTATAGATTTGTTTGAGAGTACGTCTGCCGTACAAGTTACTACGCTATACAATAGTAGTTAATGTCGTGTGAGTTATTGCGTGCCAGGACCAATCACGAGATTCTTGACTCTGCGGCCAGCTCGTTTAGCGAGTCGTTGACCCAGTACACTCGCTGTGCCTTTGCTTGTGACACGTGTTTACTTCTGCGCACTTACTATTCCATGCAAGAGCAGTGTCTGTGACGACTGCCCGGCTATACAATAGTCGTTGATGTCGTGTGAGTTAGTGTGTGCCAGGACCAATCACGAGATTCTTGACTCTGCGGCCAGCTCGTTTGACGAGTCGTTGACCTAGTAGACTCGCCTGTGAGTACGTGTTTACTTCTGCGCACTTAGTATTCCATGCATGAGCAGGGCCTGTGACGACTGCCCGGTACAGACGCAGCGGCTCATCAACGTCGAGTCATCCACTCGATTGCGAGATCGCGCGCTGTATCTACGTAACCTGTTGATTGTTTAAACAACTGAGGATTGCGGCAATCTATCACTGGCACTTGTTCAGGTGACTTTGCTATAGTTATTTCATCGCGAACGTGTGACTTTAAGATATCATCTTTGTTAGTGTATCACTGCAGCTGCGTCAGGTCCGATCAGATCAGCAGCCCCGGCATCGAAAAGCTAATCCACATCGAGCGCGAACCTCGTTACGTCACGTGCTCCACATGTTAAAGCCTAGTGCAATGTCATTCGTCCAAGGCAGACAGTCAACAACACATCTACCTGGAAGTTATGGACGCCAGTCTGTTGAATACAGCTTACTAGTTACATTTGTGATAATCGTTGCCTTGCCTCATTGTACTAGTTCTTGCCTGAAGGTCTGAGGCTGTGAAGAATTCCGATGTCGACGACAAGATCTTCAGATTGCCGAAGCAAAGGACATGTTTCGAGACTTACATTTAACGGTTTAATATTGCATACTTGACACGTCTTAATAAAATCATAGAAGCTCACATTGGATTCTAAACTTAGAAGACACTGAAGTCGAGTTAAATGATTAGCAGAAGTGCTTGCTAGGTGACAAGCTCGACGAGGAGATCATCAATCTGCCGGAGCAAAGGACTTGTTTCGAGACTTACATTTAACGCTTGAATCCTGCATAATTGACACATTATAAAAAAAAAGTTCAGATTGGATTCTGCATTCAGTGATAGGCACAAGTGCTTGCTAGGTGACAAGCTCGACGAGGAGATCTTCAGTTTGCTGGAGCAAATGGCATGTTTCGAGACTTACATTTAGCGCTTGAATCCTGCATACTTGACACATTATAATAAAATCACAGAAGTTCAGATTGGATTCTGGACTTACAAAACACAGCAAGTCGAATTCAATGATTGGCGCAAGTGCTTGCTAGGTGACAAGCTCGACGAGGAGATCTTCAGTTTGCTGGAGCAAAGGACATGTTTCGAGACTTACATTTAACGCTTGAATCCTGCATACTTGACACATTCCAATAAAATCACAGAAGTTCAGATTGGGTTCTGCGACGAGAAGACGCTCGAGTCGATGAAAATATCTGCCACAACTGCTCGCTAGGTGCCAAGCCGGCCAAGGCAATCTGTACAAGCTGGCGCAGCACGAAGAAAGTCGTTTTATCAGAGGCCATTATGTAGTCACAAACAAAACATCATGTAGATGCCGAAGATTCGCAGTCGCAGCAGGACATGCCATCCTGGACTTCGCTGGCCCGCAACGCTTGGTACAAAGGCTTTGCGCGGAGAGGACTGCGTGACGTACATGCGTCGACTCCACAAGAAAAACATCACCTGACAACCAGGAAGAAATTCATTCCACGTCCGACTAAACATTCCTCGACGACGGCGGCGAGGTGTACTGATTCTCCATGCGCAACTCTTGCCGTAAGCGCATCATGCGTATTCTCGATCAGATACTGTGGTGCGACGCGTCACACGAGTCTTGACTATATCATTATCGTTGCAAGCTACTGACTTTAAGAAATATCGTTTACAGCCCAGGCAAAGAGAAGTTCGAGGACGTGTGCTTGGTGGACTGCTTTCATGCCCATGGGATCAAAGCGACGTACAGTCGGGACGGTCCACTGTGGGCCATGGCTGATGGCAACGCCATCCTGCAGCCTTTTCAGCAACTCCACTGAAAACTAACGGTTATCGTAAAACACTGCAAACAACCACAATCCAAGGAAGGCACTAGTGCTCGTGAAGAAGACTATCATCACTCAGCCTGGAGAGTACGTTATCGGCACGCAGGGGCACTTCATAGCTCTTCGCTGGCTTGACGATGAGCTTTCTATTAATTTCGGAAAGCGGCGACACGAGTGGGAGCCTGCTTTCTTTGACGAGGAGCTGGAGGCTAGTAATTCAATGATTGTGTCCTGCTCACAAGAATCGCAGTGTGATGATCAGGCGTTCTGCGAGAGTTGTCCCATCTCTGGCAAAATTTACGTCAATCCCAGCAGCGCTGACGCAGTTTTCCGCCTGGAGGCTGTCCTTACCATTGTCTTCGTTGTAAGCTTAAACTCTTTCTCTGGAAGGAACTCGCCGCTGTGGAAACTGTCGACAATCACGCGAAGGACATGCCTGGTTCGGGTCTTGAGTCGCTTGTCTGCGAGATGCTCTTGCGGCACCTGCTCGATGTCCCTCAGTCGACGCCTAGACAACAGGCCGTGTCCACACTCTAACCAGCTGGAATCAGGCGGTGGATGAAGGAAATGCTTCATCGGGACCTGATTTCCTCTGGCGGCGAGATACAAGGAAACGTGAGGCGACCGCACACTCTGCGTGATGTTTTCGAGATTCCCGGCTTTATGGAGGCCAGAACTCGCAGCGCTTTTTTTTTGTACTGAAAGCATGTACTCGCAGCAACATTCTGTGCATCGCAGGCCTATTTCTCTGAGGATTCGTCTGCGACACCGGCGACTAGCAATCAGGTCTCTGATGCTCAGTCGGAACATGATCTCTGTATAGTTATCTTCTTGTCCATAAGATGTGTACCTTGGACGAAGCTCAATGGCGTCTGCTCGATATCTGCAGGAACATGCACAGTCTTCTCGATGTAAATCAACGTCACCAACGCAGGCTGCGAACGCAATTTGTAACATGTCATTCAGTATATTTACTTCGACACGTGCTGCAGCAAGAAGGACAATGCAAGATCTGCGACATCGACAAAAAGTTTCTCGCCACCGAAGAAGGCAAAGCCGCCAAGTGCAACTTATGCGGCGCTGAACGCGCCCATAAAATCTTGCATGTAACGTGTGTCACGTCAGGTCATGGATGTTCCGAACTATAAGATCCCGAAGCGGTTCACTCCAATGGATTCGGCAGCACACTTGGAGATGAGCGTGGCGCGAAACGGTTTGCATTCAGTCGTGCGTAGACGAGCGGATAGCGCGAGTGTGGAATTTGAGTTCCACAGTCGTGCGCAGTCCAATTGCCTTACTGAGCGCGAACTTCTCTCGCAGCATCCACTTCTGGAAACGATGGGATTTCGCGGGCAGGTTCCGGGTGTTTTTTTGTACTACCCCGAGCTCAAATGGATTTTCTGGTCGGACAATGTGGACGATGCCCGGAACATGCTGAAGGAGTACATCTACTCCACCAGGCAAAGGCAGCGTGACTCTTCAGAGGCAAGTTAAACATACCGTGCTCGATGCTGTGTCCGCTGCGAGGTGCTTTGACGACGAGACTGCTGCGTCTTCTTCGCCGGAAACTGAGAAGCTCAACGTACGCAGGCGTGCCTCCATAGCTTCACGCAGGTAGAATCCGTCGCGACATCAAACTGAAGTCGTTGTTCGCTACAGTGTTGTTTTAAATACAAGTTGCTGTGAGACATATGGTTGCATGCACATGCAGGTGGTCACGGCGCAACAGCGTGTCAGCGTCGCTTGCGTGTACGACCAGTGTCAATGATGCTACACAAACAAGGCAGCTTTGAGTGTACATGTTCTAACGGTTATTCTTTGTCAAAAACAAGCCAACAAGCTTTTCAAGTGGCTAACTTGAGGACATCACGATGGAGGAGATCGCGCTCGTTTCAGCAACAAGAAGATTACCATGGAGGCAGTTTCCACGACGACATACTCAGCATGTTGCCAGGCATGTTCTTCTCTTATGACTACTCGAGATCACTTGCAGCGACATGCAAGCACTTGTTCATGGCTGTGAGAAGTGTAACGTACTGGCGCAACAAAACGATCTCCATGAACGTCCCAGAGTTCGACGATCCGGCGAAGCTGCGTGCCATGAGAAGAGCATATACTGCGGCAGGAATGGTAACTTTCAATCTGCGTCAACTGGCTATGCTACACGACTTTCCAGAAAGATTTCTTTTGGAGTGGAACTATGAAAACGTTCCTCAGTTTCAAGCGAACAGCAATTTCTTCAGCTTTCAGTCAGACGGGCCGTTGATGGGTTGCGCAAGCTTTGAAATCACACTGCCAGCGAACATCAAGGGCTTGTATATAGGCGTCCGACAATGGCGAGTGATCAGACCCGCCGCTTTCTTTCGCATTGACAATGTGTTTCAGGACAACTGTACTGTTTCCGCAAGTATGAACAGCCAGCCTCCAGTCCCACACGCTGGGCGACGTGCTGAAATTCAGCCGAATCGTCCACATAAATTTAGTGTGATCTGGCATCAGCGCATGTTGGAACTGTCCATAGACAACGTCGGAGTTTCTCGTGCTCGACTGTTGGATGGACACGAGGACAGCGTGTCGCCCTTGGCCCAACTGTTTGTGTGGATTTCCGCATCCTCTCCGACAACTCACGCAGCTGCAACTTTTAAACCTTTGCCCTCTATGGTTCAGCTGCATGCACAGATTCAATGTGCAATGTGTCGAAGAGAATACAATCTCAACAGGCCCCGCTGGGCAGTGTGTCCTTTATGCATGACCTGGATATGCCAGGGTCACGTGCAGCATTCACCTGCGAGAAGGTGTCCTAACTGTCCAAGTCAGTTGATGGACTTCGTTGGTGGCAGCAGTCAGAACTTGCCGTACGTGAACGCAGCCGCCTATTACAAAACAAATGCCTGGACCGAATGGTCTGACTTGAAGCACGTGGGCGTGGTTGCCAAGATATTCAGGCAGAACACTGCGTTGTTTGACCGCATGCCATCAGCTGTCGACTTGCTCCCTGATCCACAGGAAAGACTGCGTGTGGGCAAGCGCCAATGGGAGCAGGTGATGTACAGGGCTCGAAACATCATAGCATTCTTGGCACAAGACAAGAATACTATCCTGTTTCATTTTCTGCATGAACTTTGCAAGCTCGATTCTTGCCGACTCAGAGTTCTTGAAGGTTTGCCACATCCAGCAGAGTTCGGGAACTCACTGGAATGGCAAAGCATTGCATTGAGCTTTGCCCTGCGTCTGCATTTATTCTTGGCCATAGAGCAAGAACGACGTTCCAAGCAATACGGCAATGATCATGTTGATGCTTCGTCTTAACTTAAAACAGTTTATGTTTTGTTCATTCTTTAGCAAACAAGCATAAAAAAAAACAACAACAATGTGAACTAGCCGCGAGTATTCATGCTGTTGAATAAAAAAACACACGCAGGATGCCTTGGCGGCGGAAGCCTTAGCAGATGACTTCCTTGGGGGTGCGTCGGACGATGCGGAGAGCCTGGCGATGGACGTTGAAGCTTCTGTTTACGGAGAAGGACAGTGTTGCAATGATCCAGATTGTCTTAACACATTCGTTGCGTTGTATACTGTCGCCTTCGCTTATTAGTTTAATTATAGTCTTGAAGGAGGATGGACTGGTCTCATGGGACGCATAGTCGGAGCAGTTCTTTGTCGCGATCCGATCACGCCTGTGTTTCACATGCCATCAGACCCTGGGACAGCCACAACCTTTTTTTTACAAGCGCGAACTGATTTATCCACCATCAATCCACATCAACATGATAAAGCTTTGCGCTTCGAGCCAGACGGTCACAAGTATTTCTGCAACGACTCCGCTATCGGATGCAGTGTCCCCGGGCTGTAGATTAGCACATGTAAATGTAACAAAAATATCACGCAACGAAGGTAATGTAGTTTTGCAATAGTGTACAAGCTGAGGTCACTGGACTGCTACATGAATATTCTCAGGAGTTCGACTCATCTGATGCGATAGTGAAGATGAAGGCCGGAGCGCGATGGCCCAGGGAAGAGTATGTGGCCAACGACGTCAATTTCAAGCTTATTGCTTCCATGCTTGCCGGAGAAGATTGCTTTTATCAAGCGGACCTTGTCCACGAACTCACGCAAGACCAACCGGATCTGAAAGTCGTTTGTGATCTTTTCAAGAGAAGTCGAGCTGATCTTGCCAATTGGGAAGAGCTTATGTCCAGTTTCATGCTGCACGACAGCGAGATCGTGGACTTGTGGCAAGTTCAGAGAGACCATGCTGCAAACGCTGGCACTTGGATGCACGCGATGTTGGAAAACCTTCTGAACGGCTATCAGATCATGCCAGGACCCATGGAGGGTGAGCTTCATGCAGCCATTCGTGTACTTGGAACGATCGGTGATGTCCAAGCATACAGAACAGAGTGGTGCATTCATGCGCCAGAAGAAGATCTGGCAGGATCAATCGACCTTGTCTTGCGATTCCCGGATAGGGGCGAGTTCGTTCTAGTGGACTGGAAGCGCAGCTCGAAGTTGAGGGAGAAATACAACAGCTATGGACATTTCATGAAAAGCCCGCTTGATACTGTCCCTGATTGTCAGGGAGAGCACTATCGCCTGCAGCTGAACGTGTACAAGTGGATCTTGGAGAAGTATTACGAGATCAAGGTTGCAAGGATGCTCGTTGTGTGCATACATCCGAACTACCTTCCGCTAGGTTTCATCGACGACGTGCCAGACATGCAGGAGTCGGTGACAAAGCTTATGAGCATCAGACGTGATCTCTTGCTCTCCAAAGCACTACAAAAGAGTCGCGATACCAACGCAAATCAGCAGCAGCAAACGGAAGAACCAGAACCCACACTGCCCTTCACAGTTGTTCTTCCACATGAGAGTCCCGGCGATCCACTTTCCGACGACGCTGCGGTGGTGTTGAGCAAGCTCTTAGACAATGCAGACGATGAGGTGCCTCACAGTGCCAAGAAAAGGCGTCTTTTGCCGGGAGCTGACAGTCACCTGCAGCGTTTCTCGAAGATCTTCAGAGACTCGGCCGACTGCATAGCTACTGTGCTGGACACGTACCCTCGGGATGTCAGAAACACACGGCATGACATTCGCAAGAAAACGCAGGATTCTCTCTTGCAATTGAAGGTAGCCTATCCGGATACCAGCGTTGAGTTGCAGCGACTTATTCTGGTTGCTTCTTACATGGTCGACAGAAACTTGTCGGGCAAGCTTTTACTTGCAGACGCTGCAACAATACTTTGGATGGTCGAGGGCGAAAGACATCTGCGAGTTCACAGAGGCTTCTTGTATATTTACAATGACGATGGCTCATTTGTGCCATTTGGCGGCATTCCTCCTGAGGCAGTGCTTCATCGAGTCCTCGTGTTTTTCACAACTCTGGAAGGTATCTTCAAAAGGATGAAAGACAACGTCAAAAGACAACCGGATGCTATTGCCGCTGCGATCATGAGTGACAAGCAGAATTTCGTTGACGAAGCAGCATTTCTGGATGCCTGCAGACATGCAGCAAGATGCCAAATCAAAAGCGCACAACTTGAACGCCTCGATTCAGGAGCCGACGACCGTCCAGTTTTCCCAGACCAGAATCCCGACCAGGAGTCGTGGACTAGCAATTTCGCGGACAACAGCTTCAAGATGCGTTGCTTCCTCAGAAGCGAGCTTATGCAGACTCGCATGGTATCACTTATTGTTGAATGGTGTGAAAGTGAAGATCAAAGGGAGCCTGCTGTTTGCTTGGACGACGTTTGTTTCAAGTACGATTCACCTGATTCAGAACACCCTATCGAGGTCGTCAAGAAAAGCGCGGAAAACAACTGCTACGTGCACATACCGCACGCCTTGCTGGACGTCGTGCTGGAGCACAATGTAGAGCGTCTGCAACGCTTCTACCAGCAGACTTTTTGGTGCAATTGTGATGTTTTCGAATGCTTTCAAAGTGCACTGGCATTAGCGAAACGAGGCTTGAACGTCGACAGGTGTTTCATAGGGATTTCACCTGGTGGTGTCGGTCAAAGCTTATACTCCTTTCACTTGTCGGAAATGTACAAGCAGCACCACTGTTTTTTTGATCCGAACGTGTGGCATCTGGACGAGGAGCTTCGCAAGCAAGTGGAATCTTTCGCCCGTTGTTTTATACTGACGGGTCAAGAGGCTCCCGAGAGTAGCAAGAAGTTGCATACCGACCTCTACAAGAAGACGATGTCTGCTGATGGCATTATGGGACGCAAGCCGTACGGGTATACTACCCGCATGTTCCACGTTATTGGTTGGAAGCGTCTGGAGCTTAATCGCATGATGCATTTTGCAGGAGTTAGTCTGGCCAACTTCCATTCCTTATTTAGACGCGCGTTCATCTGGAAAGGGAAAGCGCGTTTCGTGCATCCAAAATTTCTGCTGAACTACAACGATCACGAGCTGGACGGGATTTTTGCTGCAGACCCTAGCCTCAACAAATTTATGCTTACATCTCAGGCCTCAATCGCAGGTCTGCGCTTGCAGTGGGCCTTTGAGCGCAATCACACCAGGGACGATTGCTACCAGCTCATCGAAGCTTACTGCAATGGTGGAGATTCGTACTTGACGGAAGATGTCATGCGGATGGCATGTGGCCTCACCGTCCGTCAACGCCAGCTCGAAGAGGGCGATGGTATTGCTGCCGTACTCGAGGGTGACAAAGCCAGTCAGAACGACAGAGAAAACAAAGTCAATGAGTGGGAGACACTTCGGCTTTTCATATTCGAAACATTGCTTTCCACAACGACGGAGCTGCTCACCTTTCACGAGTTCAAGAAGCTGGCCTTGAAGCAGGCAAAAACCCCTAATCTGTCAAAAGAAAACTTGTGGGACGAGATGGAAAACAAATGCGTGATGCGTGCTGGAATTGTTAAGCACAAGACAAGCAAAGTGAAGCCCGGTGCTTTCATTCCTTTCATGACCTTCGAAAAGACGTTCCGGGAAATCTTGCCTGAGGCCGATGCAGGCAACGTGAGGATGGTATTCGAGGAAGAGCACGACATGCAGAGCTTGCGACAGTATGCAGTCACGCACTCGAGTCGGAAGAAGAACTCTCTTTGTTTGCTCGAGTACCACAAGGTCATGTCCAAGACTGCAGCGGGCGAGTCCAAGAAAGGAAGGCCGGTAGCTGAGCAAGAGGCTGTCACACGAAAACATTCCAGCGCGCTGCAGAAATTACAGGCTCACGAAAAAAGCATTAAGTGCTTGCTTGATGGCAGTGATGCAAGTGGTTGTGCACGCAGCCCGGGAAGGCGACTCAGAGTGAAAGGCGTTCTGTCAAAACAGATCACCTATCATTATCCTGATAAGCCAGCCTACACGGTGACGCCTCGTCGGTACGCTGGACTGGGTAGCGCGCAGGCTATGTCCCGCAGACTCCAGATGCATGTTCTAGAGACACACTCTGCAGATTTAGACATACAAAACTGCTGTTTCTCGCTTACGTACCAGTTGCTGGAGAAGATGAAGCCGGAGCCAGCTTTACCGAAAGACCTGGGCGAGGTTCTCGAGGAACTTGCTCACAGGCGCGATGACTTCATTCAGAGGCTGCAGTTATCTCGATCAAAAGGAAAAGATGTGCTGAACGCTATTCTGAATGGTGGAACGCCATCAGAAGATCTAAAAGAAAATGAGGATGTCAGGAAGCTGCAGAGAATTTCATTATACTTGCGCTGGGTTGCATGTAACATTCTTCACGAGGACTACATGAGCTTGAAGGATCAGAAGGGCAAGAATTTCCTTCGGCGACAATTTTTTCTTTGTTGTGGCACGCGGTGGAAGATCGAATTCTTCAGTGCTGGTCAGAGCACGTCCTCGTCGTGGATCCAAAGCCGGCACACCTGTCCTTGCATTTCGATGGCCTTAGAATATCGAGAGCATGGACTGCAGACATCCAGAAGTTTTGTGCCTCGAGTGAAAGCATTATCGAACAACAAACAGGCTTCAAAGTGAAGATCGTGGAGAAGAAACCCCTGGATTTTTTGTCCGCGATACAGCGCGCGTCAGAAGAAGTTCCTGCGTTAGAATCTCTTCCGGATGTATGTCTTCGTCGAGGCAATTGCATACCATGTGCTCTTTGGCATACGACACCTCTGCTGCGAGCTGTCATTGCAGCGTCTCTTCAAAATAGCGAAGTCGCGGAAAACACTGAGGCGGAAGACGCAGGCTTCAGATGCTATCGCAGCGCCAGCAAGCTTTATCAAGTTGATCTCGCCTGCAGCCTGGGTCTGCCGCCCAAAGGAGTCAGTGCATTTCTGCTTCATTTTGAAGGCGCCGGAGCTCCGCATTGTGTCGCAGTTGATATGGCTTCAGACGAGACAGCGATCACAGTTCGTGACGGCCGACGTGGCTTCCGACTTTCTCGGAGCTCTTTCCACGAAGCCTTCGGTTCGGCTGTGGACTCTCGAACTATTGTGTGTTACTGGCCAAGACGATGCAATGAAGACATCCCTGCAGAAGCCTTGCTGCTCTTAGACATGCAGGCCGGTGCGACGTCGGACACATCGGACGACGAAGGAAACACGCTGTTTTCCTTGTCCCCATCGAGGATCGAGTTTGACTCCGAAGACCGCCCATTTGTGTCGGACAATATTTTACATTGTCTGGAGACAGAAGTCAAAGAGGTAAGCAGCAATCTGGCAGCTCGCGCGAAAACAAACAACGGAAGACGAACATGTCCCTTCTGTCCCTTTCGATCGTTTAGCCGACTTTCATCCCTGAGAACCCATATCACCAAACATCATCGCTTCGAACGTCAGTTCATTCCTTCAGGAAGCAAGCAAGTAAAGGTTGTGCTGGCACTGTACAATCACGCTGCGTCGTCGCAATGTCGAGCAGAAGCACTTCTTCAGGAAAGCGCATGCATACTGCGGAATACTGTGGTGCCGCCGCTCTCAGCGTCTATCACTCACATCGACAAGCACATCCGACTGGTCTTCGATCGCACTGGCCCGATGTATGTCAATGTGAGTGCAGTTGGCGACTCGCTTCATGTGCGACGTGCTCGCAATCTGTATTACACACACACCTTCGCGGATCTCTTGCTGCAGGAGATGACGATGACTCATGCTCAAGAGCTTTAAGCTGCCTTAGCATTGTTTCTTTTGTATCTTAGTAGATACGCTCATAGAATACTGATGTTATTGTCTAAGCAAGGTGCGAAGCATATGGCCTCGCTGTCACATGGCAGCGCACCAGGCCGGTAACAAGCTGTCCACTTTGCTGCCGGCCGACGTCAAGCACTGGCTACCCATGCTCGAGGACATCACTATATCACCTTCCTTCACGACAAGAATGAGTGTCATGACTGCTCATCTCGAAGCAGAGCATGAGTGGACATACATTAGCCTGGACGCCACGCTGAAAATATGCCTGAAGCTGAAGGGCCAGACATCGTACCGGGCCTCCGCGTCGGCTCGCAACGACGCCCCTTTCGGGGATCAGCTTGCGTGGAGACGCTTGCTAACGGTAAGGGGTCGTTCGGGAGCTGTTCTACTTCTTCAGCCTTTACAGACAGAGAAGTCAGAGCACGTGCTGGAAGCCTTGCAAGAAACTTTCACAGAGCGACAGCTCAGTTGTGTTGAGTATATAGCGACTGATAGTCCATCTGCAAAATTCTACTCGCTTGCAAAGTACACGTGCCCGAACTTAAAAGGCATGATGCTGGACCCCATCTGGCGATTGTCTACGAGTATGGGCACTGGAACAAGCGCACGCCCGGATCGAAAACTCTGCGAGGCATCCTGAAGAAAACCTGCGCAGTCGACGATTCCGTGCGTCTGAGGCTGCAGATGACCTTGTACGACGGCGACATGTCCAGACCTTTAGATGAAGCAGAAGCAAAGTATAGGGACATGATTTTGTCGATGGATATGCCTGCCGAAGAAACAAATGCAGTCCTGGGAGGAATGGATTGCGAGACGCCGCTGCGCAGTAGACTGGAGTTCATCCAAGGGGTTGCTGCCGTCTGTTCGCGATACTCGCGTGAGGTCGCGCGCAAAGCGGCAGGACCCAACAAGGAAATCTACAAGATCCTGTTTGCTGCGTGCGCGCCGGATAGGCTGGAATGGTTGCTAAACAATGTTCGAGTGCGTCGTGCATTACCTAGACAGCAGCTGCATTTCTTGCCCAGCGGGACTTCTGGCAATGAGGCC
>CAJNDS010000391.1:392929-561339 GCA_905221605.1 Symbiodinium natans | reverse complement strand
CAAAATTTGGCCCGAAGGCTGCTCTGCGAAATTTAGCCGCGCATTTCTCATCGCGTACGATTTGGCCAAATTTTGCCGGGCAGCCTTCGGGCAAGATTTAGCCAAATCAAGCTGCTCTTCGTATGTGATTGGATTTTTGAGTTCCATGTGTTTGTTGGCAGGCTTATTCTCTTACGCAAATACCACACAAAACTGCAGAGGTTAAGAACAACATTTGTGGGTCAAAATTTGCCGAGATCCTTTTGGCGCCCTGCAAAAGTCCTGCAAACACCACACAAAACGGCAGAGGGTAGGAACAACATTTGCATTTGTGGGTTAAATTTTGAGATCTTCTTGGCGCGCTGCAAAAGTCATGCAAATACCACACAAAATGGAAAAGGGTAGTCACCAAGGAGTTCTGAAGTTTGCTTGTAGAGAAATTTCTTGAAAACTAAATATCGGAAACACTCAGTCCACCCGGTATACGAAATCATTCCGCTTTCAGAGCAAGAAGGTCCACGCTATACTATGCGAACAACATGCGCTTCGGCTTGGCGGAGGCAGATGCTTTCAAATACACCTGCACTTGAGTATAAACTTGCAGTATCGCATCGACAGCTGGTGAATGTGACTTCTGCGTGAACCACGACACAACTACACTCAAGCTGTTTAGCAGTAGGGAAGCTTTGAACCTTTGACCGCGCCCAGAATGGCCAAGCCATGCCGCGAGGTTCTCGTCCAACGACACAAGAAAACTAAGGCAAATGCCAGGGCAATCAAAGCGGAGATGCGGACGGTATGGCAGCGCTGGCTTAAGCGTTTCAACAAGGCGAAGCGGAAGACTGCTGCAGCAAGGGCTAAGGTAACTGATGCCGGTTTCCAGGCCCCCAGCGAGTCCGAGCTGTCTTCGCTGAGCGACTTTGGAGCCTCGTCATCGGATGAGTCTAGCAGTAGTTGTTCAGCGGACGAAGCAGCCATTGACGCTGCAGTTCCTGCGCCTGAAGCAAAGGCCACGACCTCGCCCGCGCCCCGCGAGCCCTTAGCGCCACCTGCGAAGGCAAAGGCTAAGAGCTCCCCCGCACATCCGCCGAAGGCGATTGTGCCTAAACCACCACCCCTAAGAAAGCCCCGTGCTGCACCTGTGCCTAAGGCACCTAACAGCAAACGCGTTCAAAATGCAGAGGGCATTTTTTACCCAGGATTTAGTGACAGAAATCATCCCAAGTATTGCGCCGCGTGTGACCAGCTGCTTCGTGGATTTGAAAGGGCAACGGCTACCCACAAGCCTACCTGCGAGTGGCGGCAGCGCAAAGTGCCAGCCAAAGGACAGTTACTGTGTGATTTAACAGGCAAGAACTGCTACGTGTTCGAGAAGGAGAGGTGAGCGTGACTCAGACTGCAGCTACGAGCAACCCCAATTGCAGAATGTGATTCAGGACAGTCGGCTGCCTGACTCGAGTCCTAGAAGCTTGTTCATGAGCTAAAAGCGAGTCTGCACTCTTCCTGCCGCTCGCAAGCTGAAGATTAAAGCACGCAGTGAACTACAGCTCACGTCGCCTACTGTGTGATTTAACAGGCAAGAACTGCTACGTGTTCGAGAAGGAGAGGTGAGCGTGACTCAGACTGCAGCTATGAGCAACCCCAATTGCAGGATGTGATTCAGGACAGTCGGCTGCCTGACTCGAGTCCTAGAAGCTTGTTCATGAGCTAAAAGCGAGTCTGCACTCTTCCTGCCGCTCGCAAGCTGAAGATTAAAGCACACAGTGAACTACAGCTCACGTCGCCTACTGTGTGATTCAGCAGGCAAGAACTGCTACGTGTTCGAGAAGGAGAGGTGAGCGTGACTCAGACTGCAGCTATGAGCAACCCCTAATTGCAGCATGTGATTCAGGACAGTCGGCTGCCTGACTCGAGTCCTAAAAGCTTGTCCATGAGCTAAAAGCGAGTCTGCACTCTTCCTGCCGCTCGCAAGCTGAAGATTAAAGCACGCAATGAACTACAGCTCACGTCGCCTACTGTGTGATTCAGCAGGCAAGAACTGCTACGTGTTCGAGAAGGAGAGGTGAGCGTGACTCAGACTGCAGCTATGAGCAACCCCAATTGCAACATGTGATTCACGCAAAAAAAAACATGAAAGTAGTTGTACACAACTCGCGTAAGAATTAGAAGCACATTGAGGTTTTTGGCGGATTTGCTGAAGCCACGCTTGTGAGTGAATCGGCAACTGCATTGCGTGATGTGCGAGGACAACGAACGAAGTGCTTCATCTTCATTGTGGCTCTGGTGAGATAAATTTAACAGTTTATGTTTAGGAAGCACCACGAATGCAAAGTTAACAACAAGCACAAAACACACTCAGTATGCAACAGATTTAAACGCAGTAACAATTATTCTTGCGAAAACAACACATGTACTTGCTTAGACGAAGCCTTGCATGAAAATACAGCATTGCAATAAAAGCACAACCTTTGTTAAAGCTATTGTACCTGCGTCGCAGAACCGTATATTCATTCGAAAGCAATATGATCATTTGCCTCTATCTGGAGAGATATTCAATACATGTGTACTTTTAATGTGTATTTTTAAGCACATGTTTTATTCAATATTCACTTTAATGTTTCAAATTCATATGTAAGTGTTATAGTCTAATAGGTCCTCTGACGCTTTTCAGAAAGCCTCCAGAAAATTCAAAGAGCCCACGTCGTTCGATTTATTTGAAGACATACGTAAAATTCATGCTATTTTGTCCGCTGCGTCTTGTTTTCTTATGTATCTGCCACTTGCATAGCCTTCATGTGGCATGCTCACATATATGATATAACATTTACCGAGTCAGATGTCTTCCTGAAAAGCTATATCAGAGCATGACTTGAATCGCTGCGTGACCGCAACATTAAAAGCTCGAGCAGCTTGTGCCAAAGAACAACCTTCCATTCAGCTACTTGTTCGCATTTTCGGCACGCACACGCACGCGCTATGTTGTGCATATTGTTAACACGAGGCGGCGGCCATCGCGCGAGGATCTGTTCCCTGCGTGCATACGATGCTTATTGAATGCGTGACATTATCACCTCAAGCCGAAATAAAAAAGCTGAGGCGGCACTTTCCGTACAACACCTGCCTCGCGGACGCATTGCAAACATAGTCAGTATTGAGTAAACACTTTTCGTAGTACACAATTAGCTTGAGACCAAGGTCGGCAAGCATGCGCTGGTCTTCTATGCCATGGCTTTGTGAGGATGACGGTGACGAAGGGTTACGACGACTATTAATTGTGTACTCTATTCAATCAATATAAATCTTTTATGCATTGAGGTTGAAGACTGAGTCCTTGGGCCAGACTTCATCCCGCAACGGTTGCTTAGATTTTAATGGCAATATACTTGCGTCTTCCACATATATATATATATATATGTTCAAGACATCAAGGATGCATGGTGCGTGTACCTCGCTGGCGAAGCGACGTGTTCAGTGCTCAGCTAGTCTGCGTGCTATAGGCCTTGCCACTTCGACGTTCTTAACGCTCGGGCATAGCACTTAGATATTGCGTTCAAAAAAAAGCTATCGAGGAAGTCCGACGCCGTGATCACGCCCAAGCAGTTTTTAAAGGAGTGCAGCCCTTACATACGTGCACTTAGAGTCGCAGAGTCGTATGATCACTCTGATAATTTGCGCATTATGCCAGACATTTTTGACTTCAAACCGCTGTCTCAGGTTCGTGCTTACGAAAGTCGTTGACGACCAGCCACTCATCGTGCCTGGTAATCAGAAGCTCCGCATGCTTATCACAAATCTTTAGAATTCCTAAGGTCGGAACAAAAAAAGCAGACGACGAAGAAGCAAAGCAAATGCTTCATGCTTACTGTGGAACTTGATTAGTTATTCGTTCCTGCTTTATTTGAGTTCTTGTGTCAGGGTACATCGATCCAGCAGGTCGCCTGAAGAGGAGCATTCGTACAAAGACACTGCGCTATATAATAGTCTTTGGCGTCGTGCGAATTAGTACGTCGCAGGACTAAGCACAAGATTCCTCATCCTACGGCGAACTCGTCTGCCAAGTTGTGGACTCAGCATGCTCCTTATAGATTTGTTTGAGAGTACGTCTGCCGTACAAGTTACTACGCTATACAATAGTAGTTAATGTCGTGTGAGTTATTGCGTGCCAGGACCAATCACGAGATTCTTGACTCTGCGGCCAGCTCGTTTAGCGAGTCGTTGACCCAGTACACTCGCTGTGCCTTTGCTTGTGACACGTGTTTACTTCTGCGCACTTACTATTCCATGCAAGAGCAGTGTCTGTGACGACTGCCCGGCTATACAATAGTCGTTGATGTCGTGTGAGTTAGTGTGTGCCAGGACCAATCACGAGATTCTTGACTCTGCGGCCAGCTCGTTTGACGAGTCGTTGACCTAGTAGACTCGCCTGTGAGTACGTGTTTACTTCTGCGCACTTAGTATTCCATGCATGAGCAGGGCCTGTGACGACTGCCCGGTACAGACGCAGCGGCTCATCAACGTCGAGTCATCCACTCGATTGCGAGATCGCGCGCTGTATCTACGTAACCTGTTGATTGTTTAAACAACTGAGGATTGCGGCAATCTATCACTGGCACTTGTTCAGGTGACTTTGCTATAGTTATTTCATCGCGAACGTGTGACTTTAAGATATCATCTTTGTTAGTGTATCACTGCAGCTGCGTCAGGTCCGATCAGATCAGCAGCCCCGGCATCGAAAAGCTAATCCACATCGAGCGCGAACCTCGTTACGTCACGTGCTCCACATGTTAAAGCCTAGTGCAATGTCATTCGTCCAAGGCAGACAGTCAACAACACATCTACCTGGAAGTTATGGACGCCAGTCTGTTGAATACAGCTTACTAGTTACATTTGTGATAATCGTTGCCTTGCCTCATTGTACTAGTTCTTGCCTGAAGGTCTGAGGCTGTGAAGAATTCCGATGTCGACGACAAGATCTTCAGATTGCCGAAGCAAAGGACATGTTTCGAGACTTACATTTAACGGTTTAATATTGCATACTTGACACGTCTTAATAAAATCATAGAAGCTCACATTGGATTCTAAACTTAGAAGACACTGAAGTCGAGTTAAATGATTAGCAGAAGTGCTTGCTAGGTGACAAGCTCGACGAGGAGATCATCAATCTGCCGGAGCAAAGGACTTGTTTCGAGACTTACATTTAACGCTTGAATCCTGCATAATTGACACATTATAAAAAAAAGTTCAGATTGGATTCTGCATTCAGTGATAGGCACAAGTGCTTGCTAGGTGACAAGCTCGACGAGGAGATCTTCAGTTTGCTGGAGCAAATGGCATGTTTCGAGACTTACATTTAACGCTTGAATCCTGCATACTTGACACATTATAATAAAATCACAGAAGTTCAGATTGGATTCTGGACTTACAAAACACAGCAAGTCGAATTCAATGATTGGCGCAAGTGCTTGCTAGGTGACAAGCTCGACGAGGAGATCTTCAGTTTGCTGGAGCAAAGGACATGTTTCGAGACTTACATTTAACGCTTGAATCCTGCATACTTGACACATTCCAATAAAATCACAGAAGTTCAGATTGGGTTCTGCGACGAGAAGACGCTCGAGTCGATGAAAATATCTGCCACAACTGCTCGCTAGGTGCCAAGCCGGCCAAGGCAATCTGTACAAGCTGGCGCAGCACGAAGAAAGTCGTTTTATCAGAGGCCATTATGTAGTCACAAACAAAACATCATGTAGATGCCGAAGATTCGCAGTCGCAGCAGGACATGCCATCCTGGACTTCGCTGGCCCGCAACGCTTGGTACAAAGGCTTTGCGCGGAGAGGACTGCGTGACGTACATGCGTCGACTCCACAAGAAAAACATCACCTGACAACCAGGAAGAAATTCATTCCACGTCCGACTAAACATTCCTCGACGACGGCGGCGAGGTGTACTGATTCTCCATGCGCAACTCTTGCCGTAAGCGCATCATGCGTATTCTCGATCAGATACTGTGGTGCGACGCGTCACACGAGTCTTGACTATATCATTATCGTTGCAAGCTACTGACTTTAAGAAATATCGTTTACAGCCCAGGCAAAGAGAAGTTCGAGGACGTGTGCTTGGTGGACTGCTTTCATGCCCATGGGATCAAAGCGACGTACAGTCGGGACGGTCCACTGTGGGCCATGGCTGATGGCAACGCCATCCTGCAGCCTTTTCAGCAACTCCACTGAAAACTAACGGTTATCGTAAAACACTGCAAACAACCACAATCCAAGGAAGGCACTAGTGCTCGTGAAGAAGACTATCATCACTCAGCCTGGAGAGTACGTTATCGGCACGCAGGGGCACTTCATAGCTCTTCGCTGGCTTGACGATGAGCTTTCTATTAATTTCGGAAAGCGGCGACACGAGTGGGAGCCTGCTTTCTTTGACGAGGAGCTGGAGGCTAGTAATTCAATGATTGTGTCCTGCTCACAAGAATCGCAGTGTGATGATCAGGCGTTCTGCGAGAGTTGTCCCATCTCTGGCAAAATTTACGTCAATCCCAGCAGCGCTGACGCAGTTTTCCGCCTGGAGGCTGTCCTTACCATTGTCTTCGTTGTAACGCTTAAACTCTTTCTCTGGAAGGAACTCGCCGCTGTGGAAACTGTCGACAATCACGCGAAGGACATGCCTGGTTCGGGTCTTGAGTCGCTTGTCTGCGAGATGCTCTTGCGGCACCTGCTCGATGTCCCTCAGTCGACGCCTAGACAACAGGCCGTGTCCACACTCTAACCAGCTGGAATCAGGCGGTGGATGAAGGAAATGCTTCATCGGGACCTGATTTCCTCTGGCGGCGAGATACAAGGAAACGTGAGGCGACCGCACACTCTGCGTGATGTTTTCGAGATTCCCGGCTTTATGGAGGCCAGAACTCGCAGCGCTTTTTTTGTACTGAAAGCATGTACTCGCAGCAACATTCTGTGCATCGCAGGCCTATTTCTCTGAGGATTCGTCTGCGACACCGGCGACTAGCAATCAGGTCTCTGATGCTCAGTCGGAACATGATCTCTGTATAGTTATCTTCTTGTCCATAAGATGTGTACCTTGGACGAAGCTCAATGGCGTCTGCTCGATATCTGCAGGAACATGCACAGTCTTCTCGATGTAACGTCACCAACGCAGGCTGCGAACGCAATTTGTAACATGTCATTCAGTATATTTACTTCGACACGTGCTGCAGCAAGAAGGACAATGCAAGATCTGCGACATCGACAAAAAGTTTCTCGCCACCGAAGAAGGCAAAGCCGCCAAGTGCAACTTATGCGGCGCTGAACGCGCCCATAAAATCTTGCATGTAACGTGTGTCACGTCAGGTCATGGATGTTCCGAACTATAAGATCCCGAAGCGGTTCACTCCAATGGATTCGGCAGCACACCTGGAGATGAGCGTGGCGAAACGGTTTGCATTCAGTCGTGCGTAGACGAGCGGATAGCGCGAGTGTGGAATTTGAGTTCCACAGTCGTGCGCAGTCCAATTGCCTTACTGAGCGCGAACTTCTCTCGCAGCATCCACTTCTGGAAACGATGGGATTTCGCGGGCAGGTTCCGGGTGTTTTTTTGTACTACCCCGAGCTCAAATGGATTTTCTGGTCGGACAATGTGGACGATGCCCGGAACATGCTGAAGGAGTACATCTACTCCACCAGGCAAAGGCAGTGTGACTCTTCAGAGGCAAGTTAAACATACCGTGCTCGATGCTGTGTCCGCTGCGAGGTGCTTTGACGACGAGACTGCTGCGTCTTCTTCGCCGGAAACTGAGAAGCTCAACGTACGCAGGCGTGCCTCCATAGCTTCACGCAGGTAGAATCCGTCGCGACATCAAACTGAAGTCGTTGTTCGCTACAGTGTTGTTTTAAATACAAGTTGCTGTGAGACATATGGTTGCATGCACATGCAGGTGGTCACGGCGCAACAGCGTGTCAGCGTCGCTTGCGTGTACGACCAGTGTCAATGATGCTACACAAACAAGGCAGCTTTGAGTGTACATGTTCTAACGGTTATTCTTTGTCAAAAACAAGCCAACAAGCTTTTCAAGTGGCTAACTTGAGGACATCACGATGGAGGAGATCGCGCTCGTTTCAGCAACAAGAAGATTACCATGGAGGCAGTTTCCACGACGACATACTCAGCATGTTGCCAGGCATGTTCTTCTCTTATGACTACTCGAGATCACTTGCAGCGACATGCAAGCACTTGTTCATGGCTGTGAGAAGTGTAACGTACTGGCGCAACAAAACGATCTCCATGAACGTCCCAGAGTTCGACGATCCGGCGAAGCTGCGTGCCATGAGAAGAGCATATACTGCGGCAGGAATGGTAACTTTCAATCTGCGTCAACTGGCTATGCTACACGACTTTCCAGAAAGATTTCTTTTGGAGTGGAACTATGAAAACGTTCCTCAGTTTCAAGCGAACAGCAATTTCTTCAGCTTTCAGTCAGACGGGCCGTTGATGGGTTGCGCAAGCTTTGAAATCACACTGCCAGCGAACATCAAGGGCTTGTATATAGGCGTCCGACAATGGCGAGTGATCAGACCCGCCGCTTTCTTTCGCATTGACAATGTGTTTCAGGACAACTGTACTGTTTCCGCAAGTATGAACAGCCAGCCTCCAGTCCCACACGCTGGGCGACGTGCTGAAATTCAGCCGAATCGTCCACATAAATTTAGTGTGATCTGGCATCAGCGCATGTTGGAACTGTCCATAGACAACGTCGGAGTTTCTCGTGCTCGACTGTTGGATGGACACGAGGACAGCGTGTCGCCCTTGGCCCAACTGTTTGTGTGGATTTCCGCATCCTCTCCGACAACTCACGCAGCTGCAACTTTTAAACCTTTGCCCTCTATGGTTCAGCTGCATGCACAGATTCAATGTGCAATGTGTCGAAGAGAATACAATCTCAACAGGCCCCGCTGGGCAGTGTGTCCTTTATGCATGACCTGGATATGCCAGGGTCACGTGCAGCATTCACCTGCGAGAAGGTGTCCTAACTGTCCAAGTCAGTTGATGGACTTCGTTGGTGGCAGCAGTCAGAACTTGCCGTACGTGAACGCAGCCGCCTATTACAAAACAAATGCCTGGACCGAATGGTCTGACTTGAAGCACGTGGGCGTGGTTGCCAAGATATTCAGGCAGAACACTGCGTTGTTTGACCGCATGCCATCAGCTGTCGACTTGCTCCCTGATCCACAGGAAAGACTGCGTGTGGGCAAGCGCCAATGGGAGCAGGTGATGTACAGGGCTCGAAACATCATAGCATTCTTGGCACAAGACAAGAATACTATCCTGTTTCATTTTCTGCATGAACTTTGCAAGCTCGATTCTTGCCGACTCAGAGTTCTTGAAGGTTTGCCACATCCAGCAGAGTTCGGGAACTCACTGGAATGGCAAAGCATTGCATTGAGCTTTGCCCTGCGTCTGCATTTATTCTTGGCCATAGAGCAAGAACGACGTTCCAAGCAATACGGCAATGATCATGTTGATGCTTCGTCTTAACTTAAAACAGTTTATGTTTTGTTCATTCTTTAGCAAACAAGCATAAAAAAAACAACAACAATGTGAACTAGCCGCGAGTATTCATGCTGTTGAATAAAAAAACACACGCAGGATGCCTTGGCGGCGGAAGCCTTAGCAGATGACTTCCTTGGGGGTGCGTCGGACGATGCGGAGAGCCTGGCGATGGACGTTGAAGCTTCTGTTTACGGAGAAGGACAGTGTTGCAATGATCCAGATTGTCTTAACACATTCGTTGCGTTGTATACTGTCGCCTTCGCTTATTAGTTTAATTATAGTCTTGAAGGAGGATGGACTGGTCTCATGGGACGCATAGTCGGAGCAGTTCTTTGTCGCGATCCGATCACGCCTGTGTTTCACATGCCATCAGACCCTGGGACAGCCACAACCTTTTTTTTACAAGCGCGAACTGATTTATCCACCATCAATCCACATCAACATGATAAAGCTTTGCGCTTCGAGCCAGACGGTCACAAGTATTTCTGCAACGACTCCGCTATCGGATGCAGTGTCCCCGGGCTGTAGATTAGCACATGTAAATGTAACAAAAATATCACGCAACGAAGGTAATGTAGTTTTGCAATAGTGTACAAGCTGAGGTCACTGGACTGCTACATGAATATTCTCAGGAGTTCGACTCATCTGATGCGATAGTGAAGATGAAGGCCGGAGCGCGATGGCCCAGGGAAGAGTATGTGGCCAACGACGTCAATTTCAAGCTTATTGCTTCCATGCTTGCCGGAGAAGATTGCTTTTATCAAGCGGACCTTGTCCACGAACTCACACAAGACCAACCGGATCTGAAAGTCGTTTGTGATCTTTTCAAGAGAAGTCGAGCTGATCTTGCCAATTGGGAAGAGCTTATGTCCAGTTTCATGCTGCACGACAGCGAGATCGTGGACTTGTGGCAAGTTCAGAGAGACCATGCTGCAAACGCTGGCACTTGGATGCACGCGATGTTGGAAAACCTTCTGAACGGCTATCAGATCATGCCAGGACCCATGGAGGGTGAGCTTCATGCAGCCATTCGTGTACTTGGAACGATCGGTGATGTCCAAGCATACAGAACAGAGTGGTGCATTCATGCGCCAGAAGAAGATCTGGCAGGATCAATCGACCTTGTCTTGCGATTCCCGGATAGGGGCGAGTTCGTTCTAGTGGACTGGAAGCGCAGCTCGAAGTTGAGGGAGAAATACAACAGCTATGGACATTTCATGAAAAGCCCGCTTGATACTGTCCCTGATTGTCAGGGAGAGCACTATCGCCTGCAGCTGAACGTGTACAAGTGGATCTTGGAGAAGTATTACGAGATCAAGGTTGCAAGGATGCTCGTTGTGTGCATACATCCGAACTACCTTCCGCTAGGTTTCATCGACGACGTGCCAGACATGCAGGAGTCGGTGACAAAGCTTATGAGCATCAGACGTGATCTCTTGCTCTCCAAAGCACTACAAAAGAGTCGCGATACCAACGCAAATCAGCAGCAGCAAACGGAAGAACCAGAACCCACACTGCCCTTCACAGTTGTTCTTCCACATGAGAGTCCAGGCGATCCACTTTCCGACGACGCTGCGGTGGTGTTGAGCAAGCTCTTAGACAATGCAGACGATGAGGTGCCTCACAGTGCCAAGAAAAGGCGTCTTTTGCCGGGAGCTGACAGTCACCTGCAGCGTTTCTCGAAGATCTTCAGAGACTCGGCCGACTGCATAGCTACTGTGCTGGACACGTACCCTCGGGATGTCAGAAACACACGGCATGACATTCGCAAGAAAACGCAGGATTCTCTCTTGCAATTGAAGGTAGCCTATCCGGATACCAGCGTTGAGTTGCAGCGACTTATTCTGGTTGCTTCTTACATGGTCGACAGAAACTTGTCGGGCAAGCTTTTACTTGCAGACGCTGCAACAATACTTTGGATGGTCGAGGGCGAAAGACATCTGCGAGTTCACAGAGGCTTCTTGTATATTTACAATGACGATGGCTCATTTGTGCCATTTGGCGGCATTCCTCCTGAGGCAGTGCTTCATCGAGTCCTCGTGTTTTTCACAACTCTGGAAGGTATCTTCAAAAGGATGAAAGACAACGTCAAAAGACAACCGGATGCTATTGCCGCTGCGATCATGAGTGACAAGCAGAATTTCGTTGACGAAGCAGCATTTCTGGATGCCTGCAGACATGCAGCAAGATGCCAAATCAAAAGCGCACAACTTGAACGCCTCGATTCAGGAGCCGACGACCGTCCAGTTTTCCCAGACCAGAATCCCGACCAGGAGTCGTGGACTAGCAATTTCGCGGACAACAGCTTCAAGATGTGTTGCTTCCTCAGAAGCGAGCTTATGCAGACTCGCATGGTATCACTTATTGTTGAATGGTGTGAAAGTGAAGATCAAAGGGAGCCTGCTGTTTGCTTTGACGACGTTTGTTTCAAGTACGATTCACCTGATTCAGAACACCCTATCGAGGTCGTCAAGAAAAGCGCGGAAAACAACTGCTACGTGCACATACCGCACGCCTTGCTGGACGTCGTGCTGGAGCACAATGTAGAGCGTCTGCAACGCTTCTACCAGCAGACTTTTTGGTGCAATTGTGATGTTTTCGAATGCTTTCAAAGTGCACTGGCATTAGCGAAACGAGGCTTGAACGTCGACAGGTGTTTCATAGGGATTTCACCTGGTGGTGTCGGTCAAAGCTTATACTCCTTGCACTTGTCGGAAATGTACAAGCAGCACCACTGTTTTTTTGATCCGAACGTGTGGCATCTGGACGAGGAGCTTCGCAAGCAAGTGGAATCTTTCGCCCGTTGTTTTATACTGACGGGTCAAGAGGCTCCCGAGAGTAGCAAGAAGTTGCATACCGACCTCTACAAGAAGACGATGTCTGCTGATGGCATTATGGGACGCAAGCCGTACGGGTATACTACCCGCATGTTCCACGTTATTGGTTGGAAGCGTCTGGAGCTTAATCGCATGATGCATTTTGCAGGAGTTAGTCTGGCCAACTTCCATTCCTTATTTAGACGCGCGTTCATCTGGAAAGGGAAAGCGCGTTTCGTGCATCCAAAATTTCTGCTGAACTACAACGATCACGAGCTGGACGGGATTTTTGCTGCAGACCCTAGCCTCAACAAATTTATGCTTACATCTCAGGCCTCAATCGCAGGTCTGCGCTTGCAGTGGGCCTTTGAGCGCAATCACACCAGGGACGATTGCTACCAGCTCATCGAAGCTTACTGCAATGGTGGAGATTCGTACTTGACGGAAGATGTCATGCGGATGGCATGTGGCCTCACCGTCCGTCAACGCCAGCTCGAAGAGGGCGATGGTATTGCTGCCGTACTCGAGGGTGACAAAGCCAGTCAGAACGACAGAGAAAACAAAGTCAATGAGTGGGAGACACTTCGGCTTTTCATATTCGAAACATTGCTTTCCACAACGACGGAGCTGCTCACCTTTCACGAGTTCAAGAAGCTGGCCTTGAAGCAGGCAAAAACCCCTAATCTGTCAAAAGAAAACTTGTGGGACGAGATGGAAAACAAATGCGTGATGCGTGCTGGAATTGTTAAGCACAAGACAAGCAAAGTGAAGCCCGGTGCTTTCATTCCTTTCATGACCTTCGAAAAGACGTTCCGGGAAATCTTGCCTGAGGCCGATGCAGGCAACGTGAGGATGGTATTCGAGGAAGAGCACGACATGCAGAGCTTGCGACAGTATGCAGTCACGCACTCGAGTCGGAAGAAGAACTCTCTTTGTTTGCTCGAGTACCACAAGGTCATGTCCAAGACTGCAGCGGGCGAGTCCAAGAAAGGAAGGCCGGTAGCTGAGCAAGAGGCTGTCACACGAAAACATTCCAGCGCGCTGCAGAAATTACAGGCTCACGAAAAAAGCATTAAGTGCTTGCTTGATGGCAGTGATGCAAGTGGTTGTGCACGCAGCCCGGGAAGGCGACTCAGAGTGAAAGGCGTTCTGTCAAAACAGATCACCTATCATTATCCTGATAAGCCAGCCTACACGGTGACGCCTCGTCGGTACGCTGGACTGGGTAGCGCGCAGGCTATGTCCCGCAGACTCCAGATGCATGTTCTAGAGACACACTCTGCAGATTTAGACATACAAAACTGCTGTTTCTCGCTTACGTACCAGTTGCTGGAGAAGATGAAGCCGGAGCCAGCTTTACCGAAAGACCTGGGCGAGGTTCTCGAGGAACTTGCTCACAGGCGCGATGACTTCATTCAGAGGCTGCAGTTATCTCGATCAAAAGGAAAAGATGTGCTGAACGCTATTCTGAATGGTGGAACGCCATCAGAAGATCTAAAAGAAAATGAGGATGTCAGGAAGCTGCAGAGAATTTCATTATACTTGCGCTGGGTTGCATGTAACATTCTTCACGAGGACTACATGAGCTTGAAGGATCAGAAGGGCAAGAATTTTCCTTCGGCGACAATTTTTTCTTTGTTGTGGCACGCGGTGGAAGATCGAATTCTTCAGTGCTGGTCAGAGCACGTCCTCGTCGTGGATCCAAAGCCGGCACACCTGTCCTTGCATTTCGATGGCCTTAGAATATCGAGAGCATGGACTGCAGACATCCAGAAGTTTTGTGCCTCGAGTGAAAGCATTATCGAACAACAAACAGGCTTCAAAGTGAAGATCGTGGAGAAGAAACCCCTGGATTTTTTGTCCGCGATACAGCGCGCGTCAGAAGAAGTTCCTGCGTTAGAATCTCTTCCGGATGTATGTCTTCGTCGAGGCAATTGCATACCATGTGCTCTTTGGCATACGACACCTCTGCTGCGAGCTGTCATTGCAGCGTCTCTTCAAAATAGCGAAGTCGCGGAAAACACTGAGGCGGAAGACGCAGGCTTCAGATGCTATCGCAGCGCCAGCAAGCTTTATCAAGTTGATCTCGCCTGCAGCCTGGGTCTGCCGCCCAAAGGAGTCAGTGCATTTCTGCTTCATTTTGAAGGCGCCGGAGCTCCGCATTGTGTCGCAGTTGATATGGCTTCAGACGAGACAGCGATCACAGTTCGTGACGGCCGACGTGGCTTCCGACTTTCTCGGAGCTCTTTCCACGAAGCCTTCGGTTCGGCTGTGGACTCTCGAACTATTGTGTGTTACTGGCCAAGACGATGCAATGAAGACATCCCTGCAGAAGCCTTGCTGCTCTTAGACATGCAGGCCGGTGCGACGTCGGACACATCGGACGACGAAGGAAACACGCTGTTTTCCTTGTCCCCATCGAGGATCGAGTTTGACTCCGAAGACCGCCCATTTGTGTCGGACAATATTTTACATTGTCTGGAGACAGAAGTCAAAGAGGTAAGCAGCAATCTGGCAGCTCGCGCGAAAACAAACAACGGAAGACGAACATGTCCCTTCTGTCCCTTTCGATCGTTTAGCCGACTTTCATCCCTGAGAACCCATATCACCAAACATCATCGCTTCGAACGTCAGTTCATTCCTTCAGGAAGCAAGCAAGTAAAGGTTGTGCTGGCACTGTACAATCACGCTGCGTCGTCGCAATGTCGAGCAGAAGCACTTCTTCAGGAAAGCGCATGCATACTGCGGAATACTGTGGTGCCGCCGCTCTCAGCGTCTATCACTCACATCGACAAGCACATCCGACTGGTCTTCGATCGCACTGGCCCGATGTATGTCAATGTGAGTGCAGTTGGCGACTCGCTTCATGTGCGACGTGCTCGCAATCTGTATTACACACACACCTTCGCGGATCTCTTGCTGCAGGAGATGACGATGACTCATGCTCAAGAGCTTTAAGCTGCCTTAGCATTGTTTCTTTTGTATCTTAGTAGATACGCTCATAGAATACTGATGTTATTGTCTAAGCAAGGTGCGAAGCATATGGCCTCGCTGTCACATGGCAGCGCACCAGGCCGGTAACAAGCTGTCCACTTTGCTGCCGGCCGACGTCAAGCACTGGCTACCCATGCTCGAGGACATCACTATATCACCTTCCTTCACGACAAGAATGAGTGTCATGACTGCTCATCTCGAAGCAGAGCATGAGTGGACATACATTAGCCTGGACGCCACGCTGAAAATATGCCTGAAGCTGAAGGGCCAGACATCGTACCGGGCCTCCGCGTCGGCTCGCAACGACGCCCCTTTCGGGGATCAGCTTGCGTGGAGACGCTTGCTAACGGTAAGGGGTCGTTCGGGAGCTGTTCTACTTCTTCAGCCTTTACAGACAGAGAAGTCAGAGCACGTGCTGGAAGCCTTGCAAGAAACTTTCACAGAGCGACAGCTCAGTTGTGTTGAGTATATAGCGACTGATAGTCCATCTGCAAAATTCTACTCGCTTGCAAAGTACACGTGCCCGAACTTAAAAGGCATGATGCTGGACCCTATTCATCTGGCGATTGTCTACGAGTATGGGCACTGGAACAAGCGCACGCCCGGATCGAAAACTCTGCGAGGCATCCTGAAGAAAACCTGCGCAGTCGACGATTCCGTGCGTCTGAGGCTGCAGATGACCTTGTACGACGGCGACATGTCCAGACCTTTAGATGAAGCAGAAGCAAAGTATAGGGACATGATTTTGTCGATGGATATGCCTGCCGAAGAAACAAATGCAGTCCTGGGAGGAATGGATTGCGAGACGCCGCTGCGCAGTAGACTGGAGTTCATCCAAGGGGTTGCTGCCGTCTGTTCGCGATACTCGCGTGAGGTCGCGCGCAAAGCGGCAGGACCCAACAAGGAAATCTACAAGATCCTGTTTGCTGCGTGCGCGCCGGATAGGCTGGAATGGTTGCTAAACAATGTTCGAGTGCGTCGTGCATTACCTAGACAGCAGCTGCATTTCTTGCCCAGCGGGACTTCTGGCAATGAGGCCCTGCACGCGGAGATTAATTCGTGGTCGAGAAGCACGAACACGCTTCATCGCTCCACTTTAGCATTGAAGCTCCGATACTATCGTTACATAAAAGTGTCTGCTCATTACCTTGCCACGCACTTTCCTTTGGCACACATTGTGTCAGAGACTGTGTTGTTAAGCAAAGCGGCTAGTAATTCCATTTGGTCGGATGATGATTGGATGACGTGGTGCTCCGAACAAAACACTTCTGGCAGACAGAAGAAGGCCGATTTGCCTCTTGTCAAAGCTCGTCAAAATGAAGCTGCTTTGGTGAGGGCTTGGGTCAAAAAGCGACCAGCTGCCCAAGGCAGTAAGGTCCGCAAGGTGAAAAGAACTCCTCTTCGGGTCATCCGGCACCACACATTGCGTAGCTCTGGTGTGAAGAGTAAGTCGTAAGCTATGACTTACAGTCGCGGACTTGATCTTCCCGCGGCAGGATTCCTGCGTGCGCAAATAAAAAGAGACTTACATGTTGCTGTGCTGGTTTATAACAAGAACAGCAAGCTTGCGTCACAGTCATGCGTGCTAAGGAAATGGTTGTATTACTCTTACGCGCCACGTGAACGTGGTGCAATCATCATAACAGCGGAAACACCAATGATACGTTTTTTTTCCAGCTTGAAATTGATTTATTTTCTTTCTAACAACATGAATGGTTCAAGTAATGAAAATCTGCTAGTCAGTAGTAGACAACATTCGCAACTGATTTTTTCTGCTGGTTGAGGTGTTAATAGCATTAATGAAAGCTTGCAATAATTTTCCAGCGTCGTGCGAAAATTCAATCTATATACATGGACATAAATTCCTTAGTCTCGGCATGCGTCGCAGAGATACCGTTCATCTCTCATCGTACACGTGTGAACTTATCCAAATAAAAGCAATTAATTCGAGCCGAGGATACGAGCATACTGCGAGCCACTATGTCTTCATTATATTCGGAGTGCGCCGCGCCGCCTCCCACTAATGTGTAATCTCGTTATTGTGTTACTTGTGTAAACAAAATCAATCAATGCATGCCGAGAATACGAGAATACTGTGAGCAGATATCTCTTCATTTTTCCCGGAGTACGCACCGCCACATCCCGCCTTGCCGCGTTGCTACGTTTTGTTTTTATTTCTTAAATTAGTATCTTCATCACGTTTTCAACAGTGTACTTTCGTGTTATTGAAGTAACTGCAATGATTTGCATATTTCGGTCTTATAGTTCTATATATTTATTTATTTATTGATGCGAGGCGTTTATGTTATTCACGCACACAGTACTCGTATATTTTTACTTGTTTTCTTAATTATGTTGCGTAGACGTTTTGATAATAAATACTGACTACCTACTCTACGTAGCCCAAAAAATACATTAATAATAACCACCTCAGAACGAAGCATGTAACTGCGGTCTTGTTTTCTTACTTAAAGACTAGTAGTGTTTTATGTTTTTTGTCTACACCATGTTCCGAGCTTGGGCGGGCTTGCGTGTATATGTATCATACTAAATACTTTGCGCTGGCAATGTTTTAGTTCAAGTCTTATCCAAAACTCGACTTGCAAAAACTTTTTTCTTGCCCACCCACCTGTTTGACAGCAAAAAAAAGGTAGATATGTGCGTCGTCTCGTCCCTGTGCATATTCTTACACATATAATAATATTTATATATGTATTTAGACTAGGTCTTTGTTGTAGTAAAGGAAAGCACAAGACAAAATAGACCTTAAAGGTTGCGGGCTCATATATATATATATACACATATCTAATCATTTTCATCTACATATATATCTATAATATAGCATAGACCTTACCATGCTGACATTTAGTTGGTGAGCACTCCTTGAACGTTTGCGGAGCATGGCCTTGCACACATCGTCTGGGGCTACCCGCTGTGAGGAGCATCTGGCGGTGGGGCGCTCCAACAATCACCCGGTTTCGGGTTTAGGTTTTAGGGTTTAGGGTTCAGGGTTCAGGTTTAGGGTTTAGGGTTTCGGGTTTCGGGGGACGGGGACGCCCGGATGAATCATCTAGGGCCATAATAATTAGAAGAAGGTTTCTGTTTGGGGAGGGGGGTTTTTCGCTAGCATAATTCTATAGGGGCCATAAGGGATACTACTATAGCAGTTCTTCCGACCCCATAGAAATCATCTCTTGGGAACATGTTGGGTGGTCACTCTCCGGGCCGTCTTGGGCGCTGCTGACAAAGATCATCTGAGAATCTGCGACAACCATAGGAGGAGAACAACTGAATCAGCCGAGGGTTGATAGCAGACACCTGTGAAAGCCCTATCTCTTTCTGCTTTCTTTATCAGACATGCATCCTGGATGCGCAGGCTCCTTCTAGCTAGATGGCTCCGCCTGCGAGTTGTCAGGTCCATCCTCTCAATATCTCAGAACCCAGCGCATCTAAAGGTGGGCACACGCCTCAGAGTTTCGACGCTGAGCAGCGACAGAGGCGCCAGGAAGGCGGCAGAGGCCACGTTCTGCACTAGGATCAGCGAGACCTCGAGAGCAAGTGCGGCGCGCCCGCAAGGCACATTAGGGTTTAGGGTCTAGAGTCCAAGTGTCTCGATTCTCAGTGCGGATGCCAGGAAGTCGGTACTTCAGAGCCGCGAACCCGAACGAGCCGGGAAACTTCGTTTCACGTCAAGATCGTGGGTCTGAGTATGCACAACATCTGGCAGCCAGCTACCTCTGGGGTCCCCAACCGCTTGCGTGAGCACAACGCCCCAGATTCAGGTGCGAGGAGAACTCCTTGACCCCTACCGGGGCCCCGCGCTGCGAATTCAGTGCCCCCATCGAAGCCCAGGCCAACTGGGAGTTTTCAAAAAGCACAATATAGGGACCTTAATAATTAGAATAGGGTTTTTCGGCTCATTATGGTATAAATATAAATGGACCATAATTAAGCGAATGCTATTGATACTTATTCAGAGGAAACATCTGTTCAAGATCCCGAGTAGCTAGCGGCCTTGCAGCAGCATGGAAACAAGCAGCGAATGCTTTCGCGACTACCTGTGCTCAAAGCATGTGTGTATGTCACAAGAAGAAAAACAAAACTAAACCCTAAACCCTAAACCCTAAACCCTAAACCCTAAACCCTAAACCCTAAACCCTAAACCCTAAACCCTAAACCCTAAACCCTAAACCCTAAACCCTAAACCCTAAACCCTAAACCCTAAACCCTAAACCCTCCCTAAACCCTAAAGCCTGCATCGAAGCTGCCAGGGCGATGCGCTCAGCCTCTGGGCACCTCCTGCAGTGGCAGATGGAACGCCGAGCTTCGGGTTTCAGGGTTTAGGGCTTAGGGAAAGTTTAGGGTTTAGGGTTTAGGGTTTAGGGTTTAGGGCATCTATCCTCAGATCCCTAAGGGATCCCCTTCTTATAAGGACCCTAGCAAGGTACGCCTAATATCGTAGACCGCTACACTGGGCCCTTACAGGTGTTCCCATACAGTAGTTTTCGGGCCCAGGTATCTACTACATAGGTTCATGGGCCCTTGGGGGATACAGTTGATGGCTCAATGCCTCACAGCGTAGCGGGGATGTTCCAAGCTAAGGGCTCTTTTTGGGGGAGGAGTCCTCAGTGCTCTGGCAGGCCGCACCCTCCCACCATGCACCCCGTCCCTTGCTATGCAACCCTACACTGAAAATGCACATGAAGTAGGGTATATCTTTCTTGTACCCCCAAAAGGAGACCCGGTATATACACACACCAACATTAAAAAGGAACCTTATTAGACACTCACCAATAACAATAAAATAAACCTACTTCACATGTAAGCCCATGAAGCCCAGAGAATCCCAGGCATCTTCCATAGCCTGTCCTGTGGAGCGATGTGGTCGTCGGCCTAGGCCTTGCAGCGATAGAGGCCACGGTGCATAGGGTTTAGGGTTTAGGGTTTAATTAGGGATGAGCCCATGCAATACGTGATGGCTGATTGTGAGCACGGCGAGATCTCAAGCCGCTGCTGCCCAAGTTACACAGAGGCAGGTGCACCCATAAAATCCACACACACACACACATCTGTACGCACATAGCCTATGTCAACAAAAGCATGTAAACTGTGAAAGGCTTTCGAAAAGCATTGAACAAGAAACTCAGCACCAACTGACTAGTTAGCTAGAGGCAGGTTTAGGGTTTAGGGTTCCAACGCTGAGCAAGGGCGACAAGGCGGACATCTTGTGAAGTGATGCTGCATGATGCAGCCATAGCCATGGGATCATGGAAGCTATCTTTATCTGCCGAATGGAGCGAGAACTTGAAAGAGTTTGTCAATGTGAGCTTCTTGCACGCATACGATCAATACTGACTAGGGAAGGTATGCATAAACTGCACCTCAGCATGCGATTCGACAAGCTAGCATATACGGCTTCAAGGTTCCACCCTGTAAAGCTTGCGGAAGCCCGGCATTTTGCTGGTCGATGCACGAACGGCAACACTCCCTGATCGCCCAGGACACGCGAAATCAGCCGGCATACTGCTGAAGTCACAAAGAAGACCGGCCTACATCCATGCATGCGTCGGGGATGTCCTACAAATTTGAGCGCCCGACCATCAACCCAATACAAGCCCCCATAGCCGATGGGTTCTGCTTTAAACGGTTTCCACATCCTTTCATGTTACTGCCACAACACGGCCCAGCAAGAACAGAAGGGTTTGGGATGGTGTAGGGGATTTAGGGTTTATAGGGTTTATAGGGTTTATAGGGCTCATAGGGTTTAGGGTTCAGGGAACCCCACAAAGCTCTCCTCTTCGGGCTCATGCCGGAACCCTGCAGGTTAGCTCTATGCGAACTTATTATTTGTTACGGCCAACCGATATTCCTGGGACCCTCTTTGCCTACAGTTTTCTGCGTCATACCTACTAATTAAGGCAAATAGAGTCCCAGGTCTTTTTTTGACTACCTTGGCGACTGCAAAGCTCAAGGTAGAGACGATAGAGACCTCAACCTGCCACCTTCTACTTAAGATCTAATATAAGGGCCTGAATCATGAGAATATATATATATATATACTTTTTTTTTTTGTTTGGGGTGGGGGGGTTGCTATTGTATAGGGAATATTATTAGTAATTATTCCGACCCCTATAGTACTAAGTTCCAGGCGCGCGCCCGCGAACGCAGAACGCACAATCTTCTATTTATACATGGAGGCCTGCTGTGAGATACCGTCATGCTCACCAAGGTGCACTATAGGCTGCTTTGCAACGATTACAGCTGCATTGCGTTCTCATTGTCGACTCAGTCTAAGAGTTAAGAGGCAGTTGCATATAATGACGGCTCTGCCCTAGAATATATGTCAAGTGTTGGAAGCGTCTCTCACCCCACCACACTAGCTTCGGATTCGACCCATTCGGAGAGCATTCGGTGCGGGCCACAGCAGGTCAGGAATCTTAAGCTTGCCCGGGCAGCTGCCGGCAGATCAGGCTGTGCGGAGGCACCCGGCTTCTTTCACAGAATTTGCTCGCCTGGTTCAGGAAATTAAGTGGCTGCACCGACCCGACACCGACATTTGGACTGCACCCCAAGTCCCTAAACCTCCTTGCTTTTCGGGGCGCTTCAAACTCCCGATGTACGGCTTCTTCTGGTGCCACATCAACAGGGCAAACATGATCCGGGCACCTTTCACACACGGAGGCAACTCCTTGCCAGCACGCCGCCAGCAGCCCAGCTGAGTATTGGCACCCTATGATTCAATCATAGAGCCTGCGCACTCCAAATTCGTATGAGATGAAGGCCACGTCCCGAATTTGGCATGAAGAAAAGCCCTGTAAGGCGTCCTTAGAAGTGAACCCGGCATCGCCACAAAAAGGAGAGAAAGGGTTGGGGGGTGTAAAGGGTTGTTGTGTTCTAGTCCCTGATATTCTTACAGTCAAGGAAGGGACTGAAGGAGGGACCCTTACAAGGGACCTTGGGTTCTTTAGGGGCTACTTGGGTTGTTAGGGACTTTCTAAGGTTTACAGTATATAGGGGCTATATGGGGGAATAAGATTAAGGATCTTCTAGGGGTCCCTCCTTCAACCCCCCCCATACAGACTCCCGGCTCACGGGCACATGGGGATCCCAACGCCTCAAGACCTTTACCCTCGGAGATTAGGAGATGGTGCGGCTCAGAATCCCTGATAACCGAAGCCCTAAACCTAGACCCCAGGAATCACCTAGGAATGACAATCAAGGGGACCCTTTTTGGTTTGAGAGGGTTTGTAAGGGAACCAAAAACCCTTCAGAAAAAGGGACCTAGAAGCCCTCTCGAAAGCCCTGAACCCTAAAACCCTAAAACCCTAAAACCCTAAAACCCTAAAACCCTAAAACCCTAAAACCCTAAAACCCTAAAACCCTAAACCCTAAAACCCTAAAACCCTAAACCCTAAACCCGAAACCCTACGATCCAGCACGTGGCCGTGAGGCTACACCGGCAGGCTGCCGGGAGGCGCCCCGCATCATCTTCATCTCCTGAAGAGCATGCTTTCAGAGAGCCTCCTGCCCTTTAGGGTCTAGGGTTTAGGGTTTAGGGGTGAGGCAGGTTGTATAAGGTCTAAAACGACATACTCTGACTAAAAGGCTATTGGGCTCCCTAAGTTTAGGGTTGGAGGAGAACAAGGACGGAGCTTACAACGGCAGTGTTTTACATACTGTCTGGGTCGAGTTCCACTGGAGTGTCGAAAAGTCGTGTGCTTCCCTCTTTCCTCGTTACCGTCGATTAGGTTTTGTGCTGACTTCTGAAGATAATCCTGCTGGATCTGCATTTCTTGAACCTGTGCTGGGTCCAGGACATCGGAAAAGCTGCAACGAAAACCGGAAAACTTTTTAAACTCCGATGCGCAGAGACGGGCATCTTTGTATATCTTCACTACCGTACCGCCTACCGCAAGGTTCTAGATGTTTTTCTCGGTTGAGACAGCAGCCAGGGACATCACACCAGCAAACAAGCGAACCCATACACGCGCGCACACACGCACACACACCAAACCATAAAACAGAGAAGCAACCGCCTCCCGAAAAAAAAAAAAACCGTCCAACTCCAAGACCAGTCTCCTTCTTTCGCCTCTTGAGCACGGCCACATTCGCGGCGCCAATCCTGGAGTAGGAGCCCCGAGTCTGGCACTTCAAATCTCACTACAGAGTCTGCAGACCAGCTAGTACTTGGAGGTCCAGGGGTGCTTCTACACCCTGATTATAACTGCACCTAGAAGTCCCCTAAGTCCTCTAAATAGGTGAAAAAGTAGACTTATACCTGGGGTTATAAGTACCAATGAACCTCCCCAAGTAGGCCCGATAATCCCCAAGTGCCGGTACCCCGCATGGCCACGGCTCGGGTCACACTCTTCGCGAAATAACCCGTAGGAACCTTACGCCGAAACCCCCGGATCATGATTCTTTCTGCCTTGGCGGTTTTTAAAAACCCTAAATACCAAACTCTAGGCACTTGAAACCATATGCTGGCCGGCTGCCAGGAGCTTCACAAGTCCCAAATCTCCAAGTGCGCAGCAGCGAATGCTGAGCTCCGCACGGGTCCGGCATGAAATCCATAACATACCTGCACTTGCAGATTCAGGTTATATAGGGCCTTTTTAAGTGAGAAGGGTTCCAAGGCGGGGATGTAACCCGCGCTCCCGAATACTCCTCACTACTCTCAACCGCCCTCTCTTTAAGGACCTCAAAACATGGCATCCATGCATTCCTGTCTCTTGCGTGGGATCTCAAGTAAGCCCCGGCGGCTTGCACCCTTTCTCCTTCGTAGATGAAAGGATCATACGGTTTAGGGTTTAGGGTTTAGGGTTTAGGGTTTAGGGTTTAGGGACTCGGTAGCATCCGTAAACACGAAATAGAAATCTAGGATCGCGCTTACCAAAAAGTGCTCTGACGACAAAAATGAATAGTTTCTGCAGGGCTTGCCTCGGAAACAAGTATAACTGTGGTCATCGCATCGGGTTGCGGCCGAGCTGCTTCTTCAGCCACGCGGACGTCGCAACCTGCAAACGTCACTTAGCTGCACTTAGGAGGGTAGCTATTAATTAAATTTTTCGCTGCCTTATTAAGAAACCCAATAAACCCAAAAAGGCTAAAGATCTAAAGCTATAGTAAAGTACCACAAAGGTCAAAGCTAAAAATCGGGAAGCCCAGAGCGTGTCCAGCTTGTGCACCGGCGTTCGATGGGGCGAGTTTAAGCCGCTAACCCTGCAACCCTAAACCCTAGAACACTATAACCCCATAATAATATATATATATATATGTATACAGTAGTTATTCCGACACGTATATTAGGGTTCTTGGGGTTTTAAGTGAGTAGACCAAGCATGAAGCAGCAGAATTCGCACTGGCACAGGCCTGACCCAGCAGCTGCCATATGACTATATATAACAGGGCTATAGTGTTCTAGGGTTTAGGGTTATGATTATACCATAATAACCCCCTCCCCCCCCCAAAAAAAAAAAAAACTAAGGCCCCTGGATTACCTACAAGCTTTTACATGGGCGAACCTGCAAAACCCCTCCCTCCATGACCGTACTCTGCATCTCTAAGGCCATCTTCATCAAGACTCCCCTTACAGAACCTTGAGGGTTTCGGGCTTAATTAGGGTTCAGAAACTATTAGATGAATCCTATAAGAGACTGCACTTCGAGCTTGTCGTAGTAACCTCAGCGTGGCGGATACATGCCCCCCTAAACCCTAAATCACCCACCCTAAACCCTGAATCACCCTATAACCCTAAACCCAGATCCGTTCCTCTGAGTCATGAAATCGATCATTCAACAGGCTTAGCCTGATTGATGCCAGCGGCAAAACTCAAACCCAAACGCGCTGGCCTCAGCCCACTGCAGAGTCTCTGTTGACCCACGTGGACGTCTCCTACGTTAAACTGTTAAACCCCTGAGGGTCCATGTGCCTAAATGGGCCTTAAAGTACTTCCTACATAGGGACTTTGGGGCCCAAGTATATGAGAATGAGGTACATGGACCCTCGGGGAACAGCAAGAGCTCTGCAAGCAATTGTGCCTGCTAGAGAGCCTGCCGACGGGTTTTGGGACAATCAACTACATCCTACTACCACTTCCCTGGCGTATGTAGCGCCGGTCATGATTTTTCAAGGAACACCCAAACCTATAATGAGTTAGCAACAAAACCCTAATCCCGAACCGATGTGCCTAAACCCTCCAAGACCGTATAAATGAAGACTGGGAAATCCCCTCCCTACGTTACTCTAACTACCCCGTTTACCCTACGAAAAAAAGGGATCCCAAATATGGATTTAAATTGTAGGATTCCCTTGTAATAAGGGTCCCAACAAGGTACCCCTAAACCCTAAACCCTAAACCCTAAACCCTAAACCCCAAATTCCGTAAACCCCCCTATATTACGTTCCGGTGCTCAGGGTCAGGTTCCGCCCTCTTCGGCCCATGAGGCTGCTCCCTGACAGGGCTTCCAAGTCTTGAAGGGTTTAGGCCTTAGGGGTTTAGGGTTTAGGGATGTTTAGGGGCTTAGGGGTTTTAGGGGTTTAGGGTTTAGGGATGTTTAGGGGCTTAGGGGTTTTAGGGTTTAGGGATGTTTAGGGGTTTAGGAGTTTTTTGACTCCTGCACAGATGGCGCGTTTAGGATTCTTGCCACCTCTCGTGCCCCAGTTGGGTTTAGTCAGGATTCAGGGCCAGTAAGGGCTTGGGGTTGCGCGTCAAGGTTTGTTTCAGAGTTCCGCCGTCGTGCACACCAGAACCTGTAAAAGCCCACAACAGGGGGTTTAGGGTTTAGGGTTTAGGGTTTAGGGTTTAGGGTTTAGGGTTTAGGGTCCGCATGGCTGGACGAACCTTAAGGCCGAGCCGCGCTCTACAGGGTTAAAGTTGAGGCTCGGCCTCCTCAACTTTGAAGCCCTACCAGAACACCCTCCCCTTGACAGCCACAGCTCCCCTGCCTTTGAGGTTCAGTTGGGGTGCGCACACCGGTACTGCAACCGGGCTGGGGGGCTCCTGGCCCGGGTCCTGATTTCACAGCTTTCGGCTTGGAGCTTTTGCTGGCTTCTGGGCTCAGCTTAATTCGGGCACATGGAGCTTCCTGGTCATGCAGAGCTTGGGGGGGGGGTGGGTGGGGGTGGGTGGGGGGGGGGGGGGGGGGGGGGGGGGGGGGGGGGGGGGGCGGGATTGTAGCAACCAGGATGCCATGCGCCAGGCGAATACTTTTGGGACTTAATAGGGCTTCTCAAGCCGCTGATCTCGGCCAAGCTTCGGTTCCTGCAGCACTCTCGGTGGCCAAGGAAGTTATCCGTGGCCGGTTGAAGATCTCCATGGAGCTGCGCGTTCCGGCATCGCTGGACAGGTCCAGCTGGTCACTACAAGCTGACTGAAACCTCAAGGGCATCTGTGTGTTACCGGATTGCTGCTAAGATAAAGGTAGAGCTTCACATCAATCGTAATGGGTACGGCTTCCTCATGAGAGTAGCCGAACTGAACATCCTCAACAACTAGCCGGTTTATGATGGCACACGGGAAGATACAAAGACCCCAAGCAAGTGCACTACTTAAAAAATGACTAGTACTGAACAAATTAGAACCGTGACTCCTGTAAATTACTATCGCCCAGGAACATCTCCAGGGGCGCTTCATCGGGAAGATCACCGAGCAAGCTGTACAAGGTACTCCAGGAGACATCGTCCCAGCGCAGGGAATTCAAATAGTCCTGATACCTCAGGGGCCAAAGAAGTTCGCTTCTTAAACTCATGCTCCATACGTTCGAAAGATTGTGCATATAAAGCCTGAAACTTGCTATGCTTACTTATTATGCGAGAAACACGCACACACACACACACACACACACACACACACACACGCACGCACGCACGCACGCACGCACGCACGCACGCACGCACGCACGCACGCACGCACGCACGCACGCATGCACTCACGCACGCACGCACGCACGCACGCACGCACGCACGCACGCACGCACGCACGCGACGTACTGCATACATCTATACAGACATTTTTTCTTTCATACACGCACACACGCACACACTATATATATATATATGTATATACATATATATATATATATACAGATGTATATTTATTTTATCTATTTATGCTCTTTTTTACTTTGTTTATTTGTGTCTAGATACATATAACACCCTGTGCTGTAAACATGCCGCTAAATGCTTAGGTAACAGTATGTAAGACCAAGGTTAGTAGGTAAATCGAAGCCGCAGCATCCCTTCACTGACTCTGACAGCCGAGAGTGCATCAGGAGTTTCGGGTTGAGGGCGTCTCAGTGAAATCTGAGAGCAACTATACAGCAAAAAAAACAAAGAGGGTTTTCGTCCTATCTGACCGTTGTGGAGACAGACCCCACAAAACCTCCAAGAAACATCACTCACATTCTTGCTGTTCCTTCACAACTTAGCTGTTCGTGCATTACACTCAGTTTGTCATAGTGAAAAGGGCCCCCTGCAAGATGAAGCTAAACTAACTTATTGATAAGTGCGATCTCGTGATGTCTGGACCCTGTGAATGAGTGAAATGAGGACAGCGGCCACATGACCCCTTAATCATGTTGTGGGTACTGCCTCAAAGACCCTAGATTCCATTCCAGATCCACCATCAAGAGAACACCACAATCAACCTTAGAACGCCAGCATCAAAAGGACTCATGAAGTTAACCCCAGAACTGGCTGTGAAAGACTCGTGCATCTGGTGCCAGCTCCAGCGGTAAGACTCTTGAGGTAAAGGGGGGTCTGGGGGGCGACATGCGGTTCATGATTCCGGGCTCATGCTTTCACGCTTGTAGCTGCAGAGCCTGATGTTGGGGTCCCGAGTGTGGGTTTTTAGTGGTGACCGAACAGCAGTACCGTTGAGGACTCATTCGATGAGCCATAAGTGAGCTATCCAGTCTCAGCCCCAGATCACTCATGGAATATCATTGGCCAGAAGCCGTTTAAATGTCGGGGGGAGATGTTCAAGTTTAGAGGCTGTAGGGTGTAAGGTCTTGGGGATTTCAGGTTAAGAGCTTCAGGGCACAGCCACCTAGCCTAAAACCAAAAAACTAAGTCTGCACCTGGCCCTTGAACACTTGACTTGGTGCCCGGCCCTAAGCCCCCAATGTGACAACCCTGGAACCTAAAAGCCCGACCACCCCAAACCCTAAACCTTTTTTACATTCAAAGGTACCGGCGTCGGCAGCGAGATCGCGACCCGGGGGATGTGGGCTCGTCATTATACTCCAAGCCAACGACATGCACCTGCGATTGAGGGCTTATGTGTTTAGTTTGGGAGTTTAGGTTAGACTTGGTCCGCTTCTCGATTCGTGTGTTTAAGGTTTTAGGAGGGGCGTACGTGTGAAGCCCCCCCCCCCCCCCCGACAAGAGCAACACAGGAAATCTAAGGATGCATGCATCCCGGATAACCTCGTCACTGTGCTGGTCACCACTAGCCTAAAGGCCCGTGAAGCCTCTGGCCATGATCTCCTCTTGCCGTGCAGCACCCTGAAAGAGGCTCTTGAAAGATCGCTCAAAAGGGGCCCGAATTCAGAGAATTGGCCATGTATCTGCTGCTAGAAGAACCCATGAGCTTCACCGCAACCCTAAATCGGACGGTCGCTGTTTCGTGCCACCTTGCAGTGTGCCCCCGAAGTGACTATAAAGATCCTCCGCCCTCTGCCCCAAGCAAGCCATGACCAGCCTCCCACCATTTCAGCCTTGCTTGACCCAGCTGGTTCTCTTCATCATCCTCCTTTTGGGGTTGCTGTTAAGGGGTACAAGGAGGGGTTCCTGAAGGGGGCCCTTAATCTGATTCCCTATATTAACCCCTACACATATACCTGATGGAGTCCCTATATACCTAAGTAGCCTCTACATAAGCCCCCAATAACCCATAAGAACCCCTAAGATCCCCAAAAGGGGTCCTCCTTTGGAGCCCCTGCTGGCTCTCTTGGGGGTGATGGGCGAGTGCTCGGTGCTCAGGTTTGGGACTTTCTGCTGAGCCTCTAAGCAGCTCAGAGACCTAGGATGGTCCAGAGATTTGAGGGGGAAAATGGCCGTACTTTAGCTAGACCCGGGAGTAACCCAGGAATAAAAGGGTGCCCTTTTTCGTTTTAAGGGGATTATAAGGGAACCCCAACCCTAAAAAAGGGAAAAAAGGGCCTACTCCCGATCCTAGTTAGTGATCGGGTCTAGCAAGGTCACCCAAAGCTTCCGTCACAAGTGGACCTGTTCCCAGACCTCGGAGCAAGTCTCGGGGGGCAGCTTGACAGAAACAATAAACCCTTTTTTGAACCCAAACTCTGCATGGCAGCTGGTTGAAACAAAAAACCCTAAACCCTAAACCCTGAACCGCAAACGCCCTTCTGCCAAGTGTCGTTATAAGACCCCGAAGGAGACAAATCGGCTGGTACCTGCAGATGTTAAAAGGAACAAGCAAGGGGTCTTGACGTTTGCAGGCTGTATAGGATTTATAGATGTTTATAGAGTTTATACATGGGGTTTACAGGGTTTGATAGGGTTTGATAGGGGTTCAAAAGGGTTTGAGGCTCAGGCCTTCGAAAGCTGCCAGCGTGCGTGGGGAACTGTGGGTGGCCCCTGTGTCAAGGAACTGGGGACAGAACCCAATGAGCAAGGTGGTCTCCACTCTATATTTAAAATTTAAGTATATGCATATATACATATATATATATACATTTCTTTATACACTTATATCTCCATATTTATACGTAGATAGATGTATATTCACTGCCTTTTGTACAGCCACACCGGTCAGATCTGCTTGCTGCCCTCTCGGGCTCTGGGCGAAGCATGCCGACCCTGAAAGCTCCCAGTGCCACCTCCTTGTCAGGTTCCGGGGCTTGCATGTCTGCCTCACAAAGGCGTCATGGGTATGGGCTGGGGGCATGCAGACTTTTGGGCTTAGGGTTTAGGGTTTAGGGCTTAGGAGGGTTTCGCTGCAACAGATCTAATCCAAATTGCTGCAAAGAGAAGATGCAGAAGCCTTGACGTGCTTGGAGCCCTAGCAATAGCCTCCCACCACCCTGCAATTCTTACAAGAATCAAGCCGCTACTGGTTCCACAACTTTTTTGCCTGCTCGAATGTATGAATGCTTGGTGAAGAAAAGGCTTGCTCGGAGGGTTCCCCTGCGACCGAGATGTGCACGTGGCTGTGCGAACCATTGCGCTGAAGTCTTGGTGTGTTTGTGGCGACTGATCCTTCTACCTAATTACCACCCGCATCCTCGCAATTTCCAGCAATCCACAATACTCAGCAGCCCTCCACACCTCCGTGAACATGAAGCTGGTGACCTCCTGGTCGTGTTGCAGTGCTTCGCTCTTCTCTACCACACCCTTGCATACCCTGGCTCAGGACTTGAACATCACTCTAGATTTGCTGGCAACTGTCGTGTGAATTTAGGCCTTGCAATTGAATAGTCGTAAGTTTCCCCAAGTCCCAAGTGCTCACTGATATTATGCTTTCTTTTCCGGGGGTCTGGGAGTATGGAGGTGACAGCTCGTGAGATCTCGTGAGCCTTGGCGACATGCTGATGAAGCTTTTGGGGGGGCGCACGCCTGCGCAACTTTCGGCGTAAACGATGTCTTCTGCCAAAAGTGGGCCATGAGACCACCTGGGCCGAGCACCAGTGTGACGCTCAGGTCTGCTACAGAGAGTCGCATCAGCTGAGCCAGTGCCGTTCATATGGAGGTTTACGAAAAGAAGGGACCCCCAATATAGAACCCCGAATAGTAGGATTCTCTTCGAAATAAAGGTAAAGGACCCCAATAAGGTACCCCTAATTTCGAAAACCCATATCAGAAAGCTCACTGCACATGCCCCGCCGTGCAAGTGGAGTCTCACAACTTGAAGAAAAGAGCCCCTGAATTGCCACCCCCCCCCCCCCCCCCCCCCCCCCCCCTAAATCCTAAACCCTAAACCCTCAGGAAGCTAGGAAAAGAAAGAATCGGACCAGGATCCCCCTTTTATATACTTGGGAGCCTGTGCTTACAAGAAGCCGGGGAACCTAGAGCTTAGTGGACAGGATTTGGGGGGGACCCTTGGGGGGGACCCTTGGGGATATAGACCCTCTGAACAAGGTCCCTCTTTAAGAATGCCAGAAGAGGGTTCAGAAGGGTTCCCTTTTAAGGGTTCCCCCCCCCCCCTATCTTACCAAGGAGAGCTCTACTCCGATAGCCTAGAGGGTTTAGGGTTGAGGGTTTAGGGTAGCCGCATTTGCCACGGTCTTCGGCCGTTGAGCTCAAGGATTCGGGGCCGGAAGGATCTAAGTGGGCCTACTCTAGGGGGCCTTAAGAATTAGAATAGGGTCCCGGGGGGCGATTGTGGTATACTTACAGAGGGGCCATAAGGAAATGCGATTAGTAATTATTCCGACCCCGAAATGAGGCCTTTAGAAGACGCAGGAAAAATGTATCAACCGACACTATGACCTGAGCCCTACTTTATGAAACTCAGCTCTGACCCCCAAGAACTGCACACTTGAATCCCTGAACTCCCGTCTGTTCCGGGAATCTTCAGACTCTGGGCCTCTGAGGATTGAAAAAATTTTGGGCAGCATAAACTTCTATGGAGTTGGGTCCGCCTCAAGCACTGAAACCCAATGTAAAACCCGTGGGTTTAGGGTTTAGGGTCTAGGGTTTAGGGCCATCGCGGCAACTCACTTGCGAGGGAGGGGCATTGAGAGGTTCCTGAATGCGGACAAGCTGAAAAGCATGACACCAGTTTGACTGCAACACGGAACATCTCCCAGAGAAACCTGCGTCCCAAGAAAAAACCCAAATCTCACCTCAAGCACCTCCAAACACTTCGCAGGGGCTTTAGCCCCAGGAGTAGCCTAGAAAAAAGGGAATTAGGGGGCCATCTCCGGGTCCAAGGGGAAGGAGTTTAGGGATGTGCTGCCTCCCCGCGCCTCCCTGTATGTTTTGGGCTCAAAGATTCAGGGCTTATGAAGGCAAGCGGCTGCAGTAGGGAATTGAGCTCACGTGCCAAGCAGCTGTGCTGGGTAGCACCTTCCTGGCAGCGGCGGATGATCCACACAAGCCCTCAGGTTTAAGGCACAAAGGACAGGGCTGTGAAAAGTTTCGGCATCGAGGTAACATGGCCAGTCTCCGAAACAGCATAAGGTTGTGCCAGACGGGGTTGAGGGTTTAGGTTAGGCTCGTGCCATGAAAAGCCCCATCCAACTCTTGAGAAAGGGTTTGACAATAAGCCGATATAAAGCCCTTTTTTTGCAGCTGGGACTTTGGTGACTGCCAGAATCAGAAAGGGATCCCCACTTCACACATCCGCCCTAGACCCTAAACCCTAAACCCTAAGCCCTAAGCCCTAAACCCTAAACCCTAAACCCTAAACCCCAACCCCCCTACATTTTGGCCGAGTCGCAAGCAGGTCTGGACCATGATCCCGTGGGAAACCACGATCAAGTTCTTGTGCCCACGGCGACTCCGGCTCAAGTATCTCCTCTGAGGTCTGCATGAATGTGAGAATGATAATCATGATCATGATAATAATAATAACAATACTAGTACGAGTAATAATAATAATAGTAATAATACGCGCCTTAATAGTAAAAGTAGGGGTTTTGGGAGGTTTATTATAGTATAGTGATAAAGGCACCATAAGGGAATACCTTGAGAATTTATTCCGACCCTCTACTACTCTCTCCCCCCGGCAGAACCAAACTTGAGACCCTTCCCTCGAGTTTTGATGTAAGCAAAGACAATGCGCAAGTTCCTCAGAGGAGACTAGTACAGAACAGAAGGCTTACAGGGCAGCTTGCAGAGCTTAATCGCTCATACGCGGACAAGTCAGGTGTGGCGCACCACTGGTTTAAGTGTCTAAGGTCTCCAAGTTGCAACATCATTGCGTCACGAGGCTACTACTCCGAGTAGGCACCCAAACAGACAGGGCACAGCGTGTGCTGGCAAAAAAGCCCTCATCCTTCGGTACTCAATCTCGAAAGACCAGGAGCTCAGTTCTATTTATGGGTGGGAAGCGAAACTCCTAAATACCACTGGGCGGCGGTGGGCAGACGAAGGCAGGCGCTAGTCAATTACCAGCAACAATCCCCAATTTTGAGGGCGTTTTGGCTTATGGCAGCGAGCATCAGAAATCGCCGTGCGTAGCGTTGTCGCGCAGCGTGAATCCGTTCGCCCCACTTTGGGGCTGAACCTGTGGGAAGTGCATGGTTGAGGGTGTTCATGAAGTAGTCAATTCAGGCTTCAGATCTCTCGCCGATGGCGTCATTCAGATGCGTTCATGTGTCACTCTCGTTTGCACTGAAGGACTTTCATTCGTGACTTGGGGCATTTAGCTCCGCATCCGCGGAAAGCAAGATCACAACTGCGGCCTAGCACTCTCTGCCAGCAAACGCGTCGAGCGGGAGGCTTGGAGAATCCCTGCTCCAGGTTCCTGTCTCAGATTATAAACTAGGCCCAGGAGTACCTAGGATTAAAAAGGGTATCCTTTTATGTTGAGAGGGGCTTATAAGGGAACCGATACCCTCCAAAAAAGGCAACAAGGGCCCACTCTGGGGTCCTTGTAAAACTTACGAACTTATACAAGCACTGTGTGGGCTTTACTGGATGTTGCTGCAGACCGCAGGCTTGCAATATTCAGATTCCTTCCGTGCGCCCTTGGACTCTCATAGGACTCTACCTCGGACCCCCTAAGGTTGTACCCTTGGGTTTGGGGGGCACCTTTTAAAGATCTTCTCGGGGAATATACGGGCCACATTCGGAAGTCATTGAGGGAACCTCTTAGGGGCTACATCCTTCGGTGTAGGAGTCTTCTTCCCGCGAGACTCTGAGTTGAACATCCCTAAACCCTAAACCCTAAACCCTAAACCCTAAACCCTAAACCCTAAACCCTAAACCCTAAGCAGCACAAGGCCGCCGCCACTCTACCACGAAGGGTCCGTACCCACGCGTAAACACCCTTCAAACCCCCTCGGCATGGAGCCCCTTCCCGAGCCTCAAACCCTCGTTTAGAGTTTAGGGTTTAGGGCAACCCTATGTATGAGCACCCATCATTCCGACACAAGCCGCTTGTTGTTGTTGTTGTTGTTGTTGCTGCTGTTGCTGTTGCTGTTGCTGTTGCTGTTGCTGTTGTTGTTGTTGTTGTTGTTGTTGTTGTTGTTGTTGTTGTTGTTGTTGTTGCTGTTGTTGTTGCCAAAGCCGCCCTCACAAAACAGTAACAACAGTAACAGGAACCACAGAATCATAATGGCAATTGATCTTGTCATACCACAATAGCATATACTGGTACAAGTAGAGGGTGCAGATGGGATATAGGAGATAACATACCTGAGAACCATGTGAAACTTGGCCTGCGCAGCATCGCGCTTCCTACTTCACTACAAGTGCAATGGTGCCATCCGGCCTCAAACGAAAACACATCCGGTCAACCCTCCGAATTCCCTAAACCCTAAACCCTAAACCCTAAACCCTAAACCTTAAACCCTAAACCCTAAACCCGATCAGTTGCGGCCAAAACACGGCTTCCATGCTTCGAGAGCCTCAACCCCAAAGTTCTCAAACTTTCTGGATCGTTCTGGCTTGGGGCATACATGCGTCATGCGGGTGGTGGTAGGGAGTAGGGTTTAGGGTTTAGGGTTTAGGGTTTTATTGTTTAGGGTTGAGGGTAGAGGGTTTGAGGTTTAGGGCTTCTATGTCTTTCGGCTTCCGGTTGTTGGGGGGCTTCAGGGGTATCTTGGGAGGTTCTGGGTGCTGCCATGGCTAAGGCAACACGCTGGCACGTACTCTAGAGCCCCAGACTGGGACTTCTTTTAGAAGTCCCAAAAGCAGAAGAAATGAACGGCTCAAGCTTGGCTTTGCTACTGCCACTCCTGCAAAAATGGATCCTGCAACATACCGAAGCCCAACAAGCTTCAAGTTCAGCTATGGGCGAAGTGGACTCACCGCCCACATCGGAAGCTAAAGAATCAAGAAAGGAAGGCCGTACACATCCGTATAAATCCCCTTCCAGCCCAAGCTGGCCCCTGAGCCCTTTCGCTGCTCTTTTGCACCGCTTTCTCAGCCCGCCCGGCTCTTCCAATCTCCACACTCCCGCGAAGCCCTGCAGTGGTGTGCCTTGTGCAGCTCATGCCGCGTGCGCCAGGCGCGTGTGCAGGGCCCTGCCAAGAAAGAGACTCACGGGTCTACAGGGCTTCGGTTTCAGGGCTGGTCGGGGACAGTTTCGGATCGGTTTTTCAGATCTACGGCGAAGTGTTCGAGTCGGGTGTGGGGGAAGAAGTTTATGGGAGGGTTCAACAAGTTTGTACAGGCTTCAGCTTGCAGCCATGTTTGAAGCACGGATACCCAGGAACCTTCTGAGCGCCCGTGCTCTGACACTCCGGGCCCCCCGGCAGGCTAAGGGAAGCCTTATTTGTGTTGTCTACTGAATTTTCTAGGGGAGGCAATCCTCTAAACTCTGAGCCCTGATATCGAAAACAAGGCACCTGACCACGGGTTTCTTTCATTAGCCTCGAAGTCCCCTAAACCCTAAACCCTAAACCCTAAACCCTAAACCGCCTTAAAGCCCCAGCTCTTGGAGCACTCAGGCCCCCCATCAACAACAACTCTTTTTCTCAGAAACCCTAAGCCATGAACCCTGAGCTCCCGAGGCACCAATCATCACCAAGCCTGGGTTTAGGGTTTAGGGTTTAGGGTTTAGGGTTTTTTTTCCCTCCTGCACAGCTGGGGCGAATCCGCGTCGCAGGGCTGCTTCTGAGTACAAGTTGGCTCGTCAGATCATTCCTCCTGAGCGACTGCCTCTGCTCTTTCTCATCAGTAAGTCTGCCACAACCCAAGTCAAAGCTACATACCCTCAACCCAAAAGAAAGCCCAACCTTGCAAGACAGTCGACCAGGTTCCATGTCCCTTCATGTCTTCCCCGACCATCTGTTCATAGGTCAGCGGACATGTCTCACAAAGCGGAAGCTGCGCGACCAGGTTGTCTGTTGCATCCGTAACTAGATGGGGAGGGCTAAACAAGGGGTCTCACACCCGGCCAATCAGATTCCACACTACACTGTGCCTGGTCTTTACATCACTAGTTGGAGTGATGCGCGTCCGGCAGAAAAACTCCTCACCACCAAAGCGAAAGACATGGGCAGTTGCCACGCTTTCTTCTGTCTGCTCGAATCGGTCATCTGCCGGCTCAGGGAGCAGTATCAGGCTACCAACCAGCAGCCCAAGCCTAACAAAACCGTACCCTCGCCTGACACTCCTGCCCAGCCGACTGCAATTAGCGTGAATGCCTCAGGCTACCAGTCTACGCCCCGTGCGTAACCCCAGAAACAAGCCGGTTGCTACAAGCCATTCACGCCTGTTGAGCTGCTACCAGTGCCTACCCGGACTCACCAGTCGTGCATCTTTACCAGAGAATCTAAGGGAAAGCCTACCCAACAAGACCAGGCCAGAAGGGGGGGGGGTGATTGACCGAAAATCGCAAGGTTCCAGCACGTCCGGCTACAAATTACTAATTCAGGGACGAATGACTAATTCAGGGATGAATTACGAATTAAGAGACGAATCTCGGGAGACGGATCTCCAAGCTTGAAGTTGCAAATTACGAATTATCGGCGTGCGCAGGGCTCACAGTCTCGAATTAAGAAATGTATGTAGAAACTACGAATGGTCGCGGAACGAATTATGGGCTCATGCAGGTGTTCTCACCGGCGTGGATCGCGGCACCAAAAGTACGGCTCACTCCGGGGTTCTCACTGGCTCGAGCTCCATGCCGGCGCGGCCGAACCTTGAATAGCTTCCTTCAGCGCAGTCGCAACCCTTGCAAAGCAGCTGTTGGCTGTTTGTGCCGTTCACGTTCAGCTTGCCAGGAGGACGACGTGCAGCTGTGCGTGCCCCACACATATATGGCCAGGCACCGAAAGTGCACCCCAGGAAACTGCCACTCGGCATGGAGCACGCTAGGTTGTTTGCATGCCAGTCGGCTCGCCCAGCAAAATGTCAAAGCGCCATGAAGCTTGTCCAGAGAAGGTGCTCAACTCCTCTTCCCAGTCTCCCAGCGCGAACCGGTTTGCGAGTACACTTTCTGACCCCCTGCGTTGTCAGCTCGGTTCCATCACCTCCTCGCACCCCAGTGGTATGTGTGCAATCCAGCAGGCAGGGCTTCGGGCGCGGAGCATCCATGGCAAGGGTTATACTAGACGGCAATCATACCAGGGCGACAGAGGGCTAGGGGGTGAGGAGGAGATGCAAAATCTACAACAAAGGATATTGGTAATGGCTTAGAACCGGATCAAAAGGAGGGCTGACCTCAGAGAAAGGCAGAGGAAGGAAAAGGAGAAGAGGGACGAGAAGAGGTGTGTCGGGGGGGGGGCGGTGGTGCGCATACGCAGGCCCAACTTTCAGTCCACCCAGAAACCGGGAGTGCTCAGGGCAACCTGTTGGGGGGGGGATAGAAAGGGATAGGCCACATCACCTAGTCGCGCCACTCTCAACGACTCCCTCGCTCGGTCTCTCTCATCCTTTCTGGTCGTCCCGTGATCAGGCCTCCATTATTGAAACAAGCGCGAGCCCGGTTTGTGCATGCAAAACATGTTAATTGCGCAGACCACCAGAACCGGTTTTTTTTTTGTTTTTTTTTTTGGGGGGGGCTTTTTCGGAGTGGGTTTCGACGGGGCCAAGGCGGCACATGCAAGCAAACCAAAGCGTGTCGTCATGCTCATGTCTATTTGTTGCAAACCGACACGCACACACACACACATCCACACGACTTCACAGGATTCGGGCCGGCTTCCAGGCCCTTGGGGGCACGTTGATGCTCGGGGGGCTTCCAGCCTCCGCCGAGTCCGAGTCTGTCACTTCGACAATCAGCTCGCGCTTCCTCTTCCGGCGCTGCCACAGGTCGCTCTTCTGCCCCTCAAAGATTTCTCTCAGGGTAGCCTGTCGAGTGCGATGCATGCCTCGGCCTCTCATCTGAAAACGGTCCTGTGCGGCCGTCAGGACCGCCTGTGGCCCCGGCACCGAGAAGTCCAACTCCAAGAGTCGTGTCCTGAGGTCCTCATGCATGTGCAGCGCCCCTTGCGGCACATAGGCCAACATCACGACTCTCCGGAGCCCCTCCCAGGGCTGGGTGGCATGGACCTGGTTACGTGCTGAGAACAGGAGTGGCGCTTCATGTATGCCAAAGTAGTGCCCTGCGATTTGTACATTCTCATAATTTTGCAGGACGACCGGGGCAGTGCAGGCATGCCTGCATTCGCATTCAACCCAAAGTCCCCCTCCCCTGACATCGGGGCACAAGCCATAAGCTATGCCAGGCAGGTGGGAGTTGAGATGGTCTTTATGGGGGGGGATGTCAGGACCCTCCCGAATCGTGATGGTAGTGAAATACAAACCAGGGTAGAGCTGTTTGACCAGGCGGGCCAGCACCTGAGCCGTGCGCGGTGCCTGGTGAGTGAGCCTCAAAGGGACCCGTCGGGATCGCGTGCTCATGCCAAAGTGTGCGAGCCTGGCTCCCGTGCCGTCACTACCGCAAAGGCCACGAGGAATCAAGTCCCACAGGAGCAGGGCTTGTTCTCTGTCTATTCGCTGTCCAACAAGGGCTGCAGCCTGGTCTTCCAAAATGCGTAGGTTTCGGCATGTGTCTTGATTTTGGGGGGCTTTCTCTTCCTCTCCCTCTTCAGACTCTTTATGGCTTCCCTCAACGTCTTCATGGTTGGGTTGGCCCCGGGGTCCCCCCACGTCTGAACTCTCCGGCGTGTGCATCTTCCACTGGGCGAGAAAGTGAGGGAGGCCTAGGAGTAAGGAGAGACACTGTGAAGTCGAGGTCAACCCTCCCTTGGGGGTTGCAAAGCGGTAAGGCCACCCCTACTTAGTGCCCATACTGCAACAACAAGGACTGAACTCGCTGCAAGCTAGCTATGTTGTCTGCTGTGAGCTACGATGTCGGTTGAGCAGTCAGCCCTGCCATGCAAACTTTGTGGAGCATAGCAAGCGTGTGTGCCGAACAAGCGTCATATGTGATCCACGTGCCATATGTGCGCGCCAGGGGGGGGTGTGTGTGTGTGTGTGTGTGTGTGTGTGTGTGTGTGTGTGTGTGTGTGTGTGTGGCTATCCACTTGCGCCCTCTTTTGTTCAGGCCGGGATCATTTCATACACACAGGACGCGTGCAACAACTTACGGTTGCTTAGCCCAGGCGCATGCTCGGCGCGAGTGTGGCAGCAGCACAGATCTCAATCTACCTGGTGGTCTAATTAGGCTGCAAAGTGAATTAAGGCGGCTGTGCACTTCAAGATTCGTACTGGGGGGGGGGGGGGGGGAGGAATGGCGGGGGGGGAGAATGAGGGGCGAGGAGTATGCAAAGTGCAAAAATTCCCCCCAGTGCTGCAAGAAATGCCGCAACAAAAGGCAGACCCGTCATACATTGCATGGCTGCCCACGGGGGGCAAATTACAAATTCCGAATTCCTAGTTTTCATAGGTTCTCGATATCAAGGGGGGTGCAGGGCCCCAATCATAGGTTTTCGATATCAAGGGGGTGCAGGGCACCAACAGGAACAAAGACACATCAATTGTAAGGGGGGTTAGGGGGGTTAAGGGGGGTACAAACAATACGAGTTCAGTCAGTTACCTGTTCCAGGGGCCGGGTTGGAGGAGGCTGACGGGAGCCCCAAAAGGCCTCTCAGAAGCTCCGCCTGGGCCAGCGCGTTGGGGGGGCCACTTGTGCCGGTGGCACATGCTGTGCCAACTGAATGGGGCGAATGCCCATCGCATTGCCTCCCGGCGCGGGCGCTGGAGGGGCCTGCGCTGCCGTCAGGAGGTGACTCAATGCCTGGCTCAGGTCCACCATGTTGGCAGGCGCGCCAGACTGTGAGCTGGGGGACTGCGTCCCATGGCCTGGCGGGCGTCTCACCGGCAGCTGTTGGTTGTGGCTAATCTTGTCGGAGATCTCTTGGCTGATCCTGGCCTGCTCCTTTTCAAAGCGAACGACTATGATACCGATGTCCTGGCCGATCTTTTCCACTTCAAGCGTCTTTGCCATCACCGCAGCATGGCAGTCATCGATCTTATCGCCGATGTGATCCATATGACCATGCACGTAGGAGGTGTTCGGCAGCGTCTCCACAACTGCCTCAATGGCCTGCAGTGCCCCCGGGACGTTTTTGAACTCACTGACAGCATCTCTCAGGCCAGTAAGGTGTGCTATCTGGTCCGCCGCAATGCGAGCAGAGGAGTGCGCCTTGTCGGTCAACTTCTCCACACTCTCCACGCTGGTCACAGTTTTTTGATGGTTGACAGCTTGCTCTTTCCTGATCTCGATTTGTCCATCTCGTAGTTCTGCCTGACCATCTTTGAGCATGAGGGCCATGCGCTCGACGGCTGTGAGTTTGGCGTACACTGCATCAATCTTCTTCTCCAGCATGCTCGTCTGCTGCATGAGCGTTTTGTCCAAGACAGACATGGCGGCTTTCTGTTCCATGATCTTGGTGGTTGCGCCCATGAGCTCGGCCTGAAGGGTGTCGCGCAGCTGGGACACTTGTTTGGCCATGTTCTGCAGGTCGTCTGCATTGGCTCCACCAGGGTAGCGGATGGCCGCAAGGAGGGACCTTTTCTGTTCTTCCAGCAGATACTGCACATCCTGGACCCCCACGTGGTGCATCGGAGCTGCAGGGCCGTCGGCTCGTCGTCTTGCACACCTGGACATGCATCCAGGGGGATGCGGTCCCATCGGTTTTCGCTTGCACTGAGTTGTTAGGTAGATCAGGGCGATGCCACAGGCCAAGGAGGTGAACCACAGCTCTGTTGGGACCTGATAGAGGAAGGGGGCGACGGCGGCGATAGGCCCAGTCGGTCCTTCCGAGAGATCAACCAACCTTGCGAGTGGGATGCTCATGGCAACGAAGGCTATGTAAGTACTCGTACAGCAGGTTATAGCTATTGCTATGGAGCCAGAGGTGCTGGCAGTACAGGTTTGGGGGGGGGAGATTCCGCAAGTGGTGTTCATGCAGTTGCGGTCCTCAAGATCAAAACATCTCACAAGACCGCCAAACGTTGCATGCAGAGTGCAAGGACACGTCGGGGTACCAAAAGAATTGACTGCAGAAGAGTTTACTGAATGGGAGCCCTCATGCGGCAACCTAATTGAAAACACGTGCAAGAATTGAATGCCAAAGAAAAGGGGTCGAACTGGGGCTACCAATGCGGCAACCCAATTAAATGCACGCCCCGCCCCCCCCCTTCATTTCCTGCTATTCGAACTTACATGCATAATTACGCTTGAACTCGTGCGAAACAGAAGTCGAAAGGAAACAAGCCGAAAGGAACGGAGGGAGGCGAGGAGGGCGCAATTGTCCGGGTCAGAACCAGGTCTGGAAGGGGGGGAGTCGGTCCGCGTCCTGTCGGAAGACAGCCTCACTTGCATCGAAAGTCCTATAGCTGACGGCACCCGCAGGCAAGGCCCTCCCTTGTTTAGCTGTCCTGTCAGCCAATTCATTAAGGAGGTTGCCCTGGTGGCCGCGCACGTGCCTGAGCGTGGTCCATGGGCACGTTTGGTTCCAGAGGTCTCGAAGCTCGGCTATGTCACTGGCATGGGTGGGTGTGAGAAAGACCTCCGAAAGGACCTGAACGACGAAAAAAAGTCCGTTTCGAGCCTTACCGCAATATGAGGGGCTACTTGGGTCATGCGCCGAATCATCCTCAGGGCCTGCACCGCTGCCCTAATTTCCGCTCTGATGTTAGTGCATTTGCCGGGGACCCTACCACAGGCCAGGACCGCAGTTTCGATGTATGCGTAGCCCGGGAGCATCACTACCCCGAAACTGCCCTCCATATTGGTGCTACTACCGTCACATGAGACCGTCAGCATTGGAGGGGTGTCGTCCTCAACGTCCTTGGCGATCTCTTGGTAACTGCTGGGGTACGGTTCTTCGACTGGAGTGTGGCGCATCGGCAGGAGTTGTAGGAATTCTCACTACCATTCGCCCTCCCAAATCTACTGAGTGCAAGTCCGCGTGTGTCTGAGTAGGGTGCCAGCCTTTAGTTGACAGCCATTCTTGGGTACACGCGGTCCACAGGCCCCTATCCTGAGCTCCTTCCGTCCAGCATACTGGCCCGTGCCTCGGACGCACGTCCCTCCACATTAGCTGCAGGAAACGGGAGGCATCTGGCCAGAAACCTAAGGCCCTCCTCTCTTCAGGGTGAGTCCACGTCCACCCCTCGTCCCTGACCTTGAGCGCCGTGCTTACAGGCAAACCCAGCTCATGGATTCGTCTAGCCGCATGCCCCCAGTATCCGAAGAAGGCCGTGGCCAGCCTACTGCTCCACCGGGTGTGATCTAAGGCCTGGGCCATCATCTTGACTGCGCGTCTGCGAATGACAAAGTTGGCAGTAACTGACTGGAAAGAGTCATACGCTGGGCTGATGATGAACATCATGAACGTGCACTGCAAAACATCAAGGGTTTTGAGGATTTGGGTGGTGGGCCTCACGCAGGGTGAGAGCCAGTGCCACTTGCTGGCAACATAAGAGGTGAGCAGGTTCAATCGTGTTTTGATGCTGCCTACCTTTCTCACGAGGATTTTATAGAAGGCGTGAAACGCATTCGTTGCACGAACAAGGCGCGCTTGAAGGACTTGCATGCAAGTGACTTGAAAACCTATAAGCACACCTAGGTAGAGCATAGCTTGAACGGCTTGCACGGGGGTGTCACTGCCTTTCAAAAAGACCGGTTCGGGGGGAATCCAGGGAGACGAGATGACGTTGGCCTTGCTGATTGCCAGGCTAAGGCCGATGCACTCAAGCGTATCCTGCACATCTCGCACCAATCGTTGCATTTGGGCGAAGGAGGTGGCCAACAAGATGATGTCATCAGCGAAAATGACCATAAACAGCTTTTCAAAGTCTGTTTGGCCGCGTAGCCATGTGTCTTCCTGCGACCTCCAGTTGTCATATGTGCCCGACAAGAAATGATCCAAGAGGCGAGCAAACAGCTCAGCCGAATACGAGGATCCCTGCACAACTCCGCGCCTCAGTTCCTGAGTCCATTCTCGACCTGCTATATTGAGGCATATGGAGGACCGGACTATTAGGGACAGTAAACGGAATGCCTCCCTCGATGGGCCCAGCGTTGCCAAATACCTCGAGATAGCCCGATGGTCAACGTGGTCGAAAGCTTGTGTGATATCTAGCTTCACCACGACTAACGGAAGATGCCATTGGTTAGACAAGCGTATAGCTTGCTGGACAGCGCAAGCTCCGTCCGCCGTCTGCCTTCCTGGAATGCATCCTATCTGCCCGGCCCGAGTTGGGCCAAACACCGTTCTCATACGGATCAATAGGATTTTTGTGAAGATTTTGGCGGGGGTGCTCGAGAGCACTATGGGTCTAAGATCGCTCGGGCAACTGGGCTCCTGCCTCTTCGGCAAGAAAGTGGCCTGAGAAATCCGCCAAGGTTCTGGTATGTCCGAGGAGCCCGCTAGGATGCTGTTGAACCACGCAACAAAAGCACCACTGAGGTTAGACTGCATGAGGGTTTCAATGAATTCGTAGGTGATGCCGTCCTGGCCTGCACTCTTGCCGCGCTTGCACGTGCTCAGCACATGCAAAATTTCCTCTTCCTGAATGGGCTGCGGAGCCGGTACGTGGGGAACTGCGGACAAATACATCGCCATGGGCAGAGATGGGGGGGTTAGCTCCCGCGGGGTGTACTTGGCGTGATAGAAGGATTTCATGGCCTTGAGGGCGGAGTCAATACCTCCCATGCGGATGACGAACGAGGCGTGCGTGTGGGCCACACTCTCTCTTCTCCGAAAATAGCTGATGGCCCGGTAATCTCCACCGGCCCCCAGGTTAAGGAGATGCTGGAGCCACTCTTTTCGTGCCGCAGCCCGCTGTTGCGCAATCTGCTTCGACAGGTCCCTTCTTTCCCGTCCGAAAACCCTCTTCCTTTCTCGGATTAAACCCTTGATTTCCGTCGAGTCCTGGTACCTGCATGAGACCGCTCGCTGACACGAAGACGATGCTGCAGTTTCCAACATGTTTGGGGTTAGGGGCTCGTCATTAAGCTCGATGCCAGTCGCAAGTTTGTTGCAGCTGTCCAGGGCCTTAGTCGGGTCGACCCTCCACTGGCCACATTTGTGGCGCGGACGTCCTCTTCGGGTTCGTTGGGATGGCATCCCCCGAACAGTGACTGAGACCGCCCTATGGTCGCATTCCAGGGTTTTATCCGTGTCGACATGCACTGCCTGTCCTAAACAGGTAAGCCTCGGGGTACGGTAGGCCACGAAGTCTATTCTCGAAGAGGCTCCTCTCGAGTTGGACCACGTGTGTTCATGGGGGGTCGTAAGGTCTAATCCGTGTTGGCGCAAAAAGGTGTGGAGGATAGGCCCCCTTGCATCTGATTCCTGTGGCACTAATTCGCTTAATTCATAATTGGCATCCATGCAAAGAAAAACAGAGTCCTGCAAACGTGCACATTGCAAGAGCTGCTCTAATTCAAGGCAACTTCTTTGTGTGACTTCCATGGCGTCTGGTCTCTGAGAGTGTGGAAGGTGCAAACTAATTACAAATTCTTTGGCACCGGCATTCTGAGTTTGTACAGCGAGTCCTGCAGACAGCGCGTGTACTTTACGTACCTGCGAGGCTTTCGTGGTGGGGATGCCAACTCCTACCCCTCTAAAGGCGTCCTGCGGCGTGGCACCGAAAAAGGTGAAATTCTGTTGGCCCAGTGTTACTTCAAAGGGGGCCCAGTTCTCAATCTGTCCCAACCCTCCCAGCTCCTGCAGTGCAAGGAAAGAAGCGCCTTCTAGGTCCACGACATCCCATACGTTGGAGATGTCCTTCAAATGCTTCCCTTGCACATTCCAGGAAACTGCTTGAAGGATTGGGGAGGCTCCCTACTCTCGCCGGTTGATGCGGTTAGTGGTTCCCTCCAGGTCCAACCACATGGCCTGCAACTTCGAAGCATCATGTCCCGTGTACTCTGCGAACTTGTCTGCCCTGACAAACCATGGGGTGTGATTGCCGCGCGAATCCTCAATCATTTGGTCATAAGCATCAGGGTTCTCCGTGTCCATATGCCCCAAAAATTGCAAATTGCCTGCAAAAACTTTTCCCCGCCAGTCAATTTCGGGGGGGCTCATTCGTTGCTTAGGGTGTGTGGGAAGGTTCGGGACGTGTTGGAGGAATTCCTTGCATACGACCAAGGCCCGCACCTTCTGCCTTTCCTCGGGGCTGCGATGTCGGGTGACCCACAGCGCCTTATCTTTGGACCCTTCAACCCCCGACGTCCATTTGTGCTCCTTGAGCTTGTTGATGACCTCCGTTTGAAAGCGCCTTAGTTCGTACACCGGCGCTTCCTCGTCTGGGAAGTTGAGTCGGACTCTCATGAAGCTCGTCCTGGAGTAAGGCGTGAAGAGGTCCTTCCAGGCACTCGCGAGTCCAACAGCCTCGAAGAGGTTCTTCACCTCAGTCTCTGCGTCTGTTTTGCGAGCGTCCTGCCATCCACCGACGACAACGTCAAAATCCTCAAGTGAAAGGGACTGCCTATCCGGTTTCGGCGAGGGGATAGTCCTCGGGGACATGGATCGTTGCCGGGGAGGCGTGTGATTTCGCTGCGGGGTCGGGGACCTACTCGCATGCTGCTGAAATTGCTCTTTCAAGGAGGCCACATCATGAGTAAGCTTCTCGATTTGCAGTTGGTGAGCTGTCACCACCGTCGTGTGTTCACTGGTAGCTTTTTCTTGGAGGTCTACTCTGTTACCCTGTCTGTCCACTTCCAGGGCCAGCCCCAAGACGTCCCTGTGGTGCGTGTCTTGCTTGTCATGGAGGCTCTGCATGGCCCCGAAAAGGCTTTGGACCCATTCCGGCTGTCCATCTCCCACCCCCAACGGCGGCCGGGCACCCCCATTACTGTCATTTGTGTGCGTGCTGCTGAGGGCAACTCTGGGAGCGTCAACTTTAGGAGCGTGCGGTTCCTCACTCATGGTGGGGACAGGTCTTGCGGGCGCAGGGGCATAAAGCAGCTCGTCCGAAAGGTGGCTGCCGCCCACTCCCACCTGCGAGTCCTTGACTGTCTTCTGCGTTGCTTCGTCCTCATCTGTCGTGGTGGACAAGTCAAAGAACGGGACCCTCTCCACTCCATCCTTTGCTGGGGCCCCCCCATCCGGGGCTACTCCGGGGGTAGGCACCCTGGGAGGGGGACCAAAACTCGAATGCATAGCCAACCGGGGGGAGCGCTCTCATGTTCATGTTCGCAGGTCCCGGTGCGTCTTCTATGCCCGTCATGTCTTCGTCTTTCTCTTGCTCAATTTTGGGTTTTTTTGCACGGAACTCTTCTTCACTAGCAGTGCCGGGTGCAGCCGATTGGTTTGCACGTGGCAAGCCCGGATGTTCAAGCACCATGGTGTGCCTAGAGGGGGCTTCTTGTCTATCAGTCCTCTCTTTAGTTTTATCTCTCTTCCTGTCCCCAAACGTCACGTCATGGCTGTCAGAAGTGTCGGTCCTCTTCGGCGGCTCTTTCCCTCTCTCACCTTCCTCGGGATTGCCGAGTACGGGGCGCGTAAGAATTTTTTCTAAGGAATCCACTGGCCCTCTCTCCATCCCCAGAGCAGACGTCCCCCTACATGCAGCGGCGTGGGCGGCCTCGTCATCAGCTTCCGACCCAGTCGACCCAGTAGTCGCCTTGTTGCCAACGCTCGGCAGAGCCCTGGAAGTCCCAGCAATCCCAGTCCCTCCACTCCCTCCGCCTCTCGGTTGCGCGCCTTCGGGTCTGTCCTTTTTCTTGATTTTATCAGACTTGCCCCCCTCCCCTTGGACCGGCTTGGAAAGCATGGTTTCGTCACAAAGCACAAAGCCTCTCTCTCACCTCGCAGACTCGCTCTTTCTCTTTACGAGATCTGGGGGGGGGTTAGGGGGCAAGAAAAGGATTTGTAGAAAGCAAGAAAGGAAGGGGCCCCAGAGAGCAGCTCGGAGATCAGCCCTTGTCTTCCCAAAGAACTCACAAGATGAAAGGAGGGAATGGAGAGAACGTAAGGACTCAGAAGGCCCTAAAATGCAAGAAACCCTGTCAAAGCGTGGGGACAACGATGCGGCTTTCAGAGTTCAGATCTCGAGCCTTGAGCCAAAATGGGAGAAAAAACACATTCGCCAACAATCTCAATTTCTCAATTTCTCAAATTCTCACTATGCACAAAGAAGCAGCTGAAGATCGAGAGCCTTTTCTGCTGAGAGTCGCAGGCTTCTAGCAATCGCCATCGCTCGCGCTGCTGGCCCACTCTACTTCAGAACTTGCGGATAGGATCATCACTTGATGGGCAAAATCGCTGCGCGAAGTCGCACCTCGCAGTGCAAGTTTGCTAAGATCTTCTCGCTCAACGACACGCTCTTCTGAAAGCCGAAGGTACTCAGAGCTGTAGATTCTGATATTCCCCGAGACGCCAGCTCTGAAGCGAGATGATGTTGCCTCGCATAAGGCTGCTTTGGCCCGCTCGACAGAGATGGTACTTTTGAATTTCTTGTACTGCCAAGCCAGTTCAATTTGTAAAAGCGCACACATCAAAGTCAGATAGTCAGGCCTGGTGACCGTGCGAGTGATAGAACTTCCTTCTATCAAAGACAGCTCTGGTGCTGTAGTTTGCCTGATTCTCTTCATCAGATTTGCGCTTGTCGAGATTGAACAAGTTCCAAAAAGCCCAAGAGACTCTTCTGTGACATACAACCAGTCAGAATCTACGATGACGATCAAGTCTCCACGATTCCAAAACACGTGAGGAGTGACTAATCTCGCTTCATCTTCTATCTTGCGATCTTCATCCGGGAAAGAAAACGCAAGATGAGCGTAATCCCTAGAGCGGCCTGGACAGCTGTTTGAGCACTTGATTCTCGCATGGAAGTGAAGGCAGCACTGATTCAGGTCTTTGAGATCCGTGGCGTAACTCACCCAACCTAAGCTAGATCCCAGCGAGCACCTTACTGAATTGAGACCTTTACAGCTAATCAATTCCTCGAGATCTGACCAAGCAGAGCAGTACACTCCTTCGCGTTCTGGAAGTTTGGCTGGCCTAGACTCAGTGCTTAATAGCTTCTCAATCTCATGAGTTGAGAAAGCCGAAAGCTTTCGATTGCGAAGATCTCGCCTGTTCTCTTCGAGAGAATTTCCATCTGCCAAGACTTCGCTTTTGCCTTCTTGAAACTTCAGGCCGCTTCTCTCTTCTTGGTCGATGAAATGCTTAGCACTTGCTGATTCGCCAGTCAGATCTTTGTCACTTCTGAAAGATCCCGCTGAGGATTGCTGAAGAGCTGATACGGTCAGAAGTGGCTGATGCCCAACTGGGAAGACGACCTCCTTCCTCATTGCTGCGTCTGCGAACTTGAGAAATTGAGGAAGAGAGAGACTGAGCAGGCTGCGAGGGTGTTTTATCTTGAGCCATTTTGGTTTAGGGTTTAGGGTTTAGGGTTTAGGGTTTAGGGTTGGTTTAGGGCATAGCTGAACCTTGAACCCGGGTGGAGCGGCCTAGTTCTCCGAAGATCTCAGGCCCAAACACTTCACCCAGCTCCTGGGCTTCGGAGCAGGGACTGACCCTGGGCAACCCAAACGCCCAACTAAACCCTAAACCCTAAACCCTAAACCCTAATAGTTGGGCACTTGTGACCTTAGTGCTCTAGGGGTTCTGGCATGGTAGCAACAAGGGGTGCTGCATGTGCTACGGTTTAGGGTGTATGGCACGGCCCCACAGTAGCTGGACGTGTCGCTCAGCAGGGCTTCTCTTTTTCTGCCCACTCGACTCTGAAACAGGATGAAGATCCGAGGCAGGGATTCTGATGTCAACTCTGAGACGCGATGAAGAACCACGGTCTGGAGTCTAACTCCAATGAGAGATCTTCGCAAGCTCCTGGGTCAGCTCGTCCTTGTCCTTTGCCTAGACTCCCCTTAGAACCTTAACAAAAACAATATTGCTAATATCCGCTTGGGTTTTATATGAACATAAAAAATCCCAAAAGGGATATAGTTGCAAGAAGCGCGAGGCTCACGGGTGGTTCGAGGCTGTCTTGGACTCCCGCCGCCGCGCTCATGTAGATCGACTTTGCGGGTTCCGTGGCCGCGTCCGGACTCCTATACTGATCTTGGAACCATTTTTAGCTGTTTTTCTCATATCACAGGGCCTAATAGCCCTGAAAATGGCCCTTTGTAAGGTGGATTATGGGGATTATCGTACCCAAAGATGCAAAATGATTCGCAAAAATCCCTAAGACTCCAGTTAACGAAGACCATCTCATTGGGCATGTGGACCACGACATAGCGCGGCTCGGTGTCAGGCATGGCATTAACGAGGTCCTGGAATTCCTTGGTTTAGGGTTCAGGGTTTAGGGTTTGGGGTTTAGGGTTATAAAACCCAAGTATACTGTACTTATAAACCCCTGAGTCCCCTAAGTAGGTTCTAAGTAGAGGTCGAATAAGGGCCATAAGCACCCATGAACCTCCAAGTGGTTCCTCAGCAACCTTGGGCAACCTTTTTTGCATTTCATTGGGTTTAGAAGGACCTCGAAAAAAGGGATAAGGGCACTACTGGGCATCCTAGTATCGCCTGCCTCCTCGACCATGGGGTTCGTCACGAGCTGTGGTGGGATTACACCGATTTCGAGCTCGAACATCACGTAGCTGAAGGGCCGAGCCTCGGCAAGCTCGACCTCATGCATGGCATCATCGTCTTTCACGCCGCTCCCGAAAAGCTGAATGAAGGCCTTGGGCAGCGAAGGAGAGACCGTGTCTCGATGGAAGAGGCATGCGCACAAGATCGCCGCGACCAGCACGCAACCCAAGGACACCTTGGCACATGGGACCATGCGCCGACCTCCCAGGGTCTTTGCCTGGGACTCGACGGGCGGCGAGGATGTCTTCAGGTGCAAGGAGCAAGTCGTCATCAGCCATGGTGCTGAAAGCCATGCAAGCAAGCCAAGAAGGCAAGATGAAAGCGAGATGCTACAACAACTACGACTCCCAAGCTCGAGCCTTGAAACACATAGGCGACATGTAGTCAGTGCAACAAAATACTGTTAAAAGAAGATGCAGCCCGAGCTGTAAAGTTGGAACTTCTTGGCACAGTCGCGAGGTGGCTGCATTCTGAAGAGCTTAGCAACTAGACTGTCTCGCACGCCCCCGTAAGAGAAAAAGGGGGCCCAACATAACATGATCTTCCAGGGGGTGCTCCGACACCCCTCCCCCGGTTCCCCTCCCCCCCAAGCCCCAAGCCCCAAACCCACAACCCCAAACCCTAACCCCCCCCCCCCCCAAAAAAAAAAAAAAAACAAAAACTGTTCTGGGCTTCCGGGGATGCTGTTACGTCCAGTCACTTGATCCAGCAGCACCACCAGATCTAACTCATCTGCGATGGCCAAGGCTGTCTGAACGCAGCGCAGGTATGGTGAGGAGACAATGATGCCATAGTCGCCGAACCTCGGTGCAACAAATGCAGGATTAGGGGAATTCGTGGCCAAGGCAGTCCCCTCACTGCTTTACAGGGGCCATCAGGGGCCTGTGACCGAAAATGACCACCACCACCACCACCACCACCACCAGTGAACACACGTTGAATCCAATCGGTGGTCTTAACCTGCCAGAGGTTGAACTGCCCATACCTTTGCATGCGCAGCCTGCGGACTGAAGGGCTTAAACAGGCTGGGACAGGCAATGCGCCTGTCCCGGCATGGCCTCACCTCTCCATTTGCTCCAGAAACATTCAGGGTCTTTTAACGTCAACAAAATCCCACTAGGGTTTTTCGGGTTTTTACACGAGAAAAAAACAACATTTAGGTTTTTTTTGGGTTGTTCAACGGTTAAAGACCCTAAAGGCTCCAAAACTTGGTCCACCGAGGCACTGCTTCAAGGTTCCTGCGACTTGCCTTGCCACAAGAATGCCTGACAGGGTTTAGGGTGTTTTTTGCCATCCGTCTAGCCATGCTCCACGGGGCAACTGAAGAGGGAATGCTGTGCACATACTTCAGAGCCCAAGTTTACGATATGCCGAGATTTCCACACCTTCCCCTGCCCTCCTGCTTCCGAAACCAAACCCGCAAAGTAACCAACAAACGGTTTCAGCCCAACATACCATATATGATCCAAGGCAGGAGGGGAGGGTACAAGCGCGCTGGACCCAATAGTGAGCCAGCTCCCGTCAGCCCGGACATCCAACCTGACCAAACAAGTAGGTACCAACGACACAGCGATAACGACCCACGATAACCACGATGCCCTGGCCTTACTAGGAGCGCCCTTCAAAAGAGGAACCCTTTGAATCCATGCCCGGGGGCAGGAATACTCTAGATCATGGCTTAGGGTTTTAAGGGTTTAGGGGTTTAGGGGTTTAGGGTATAGGGTTTAAGGGTCTTAAGGGTTTTAAGGGTTGAGGGTTTAGAGGGCAGTCTTTTTGGAACAAGGACTGCGTTTACAGGACAAGCATCAGGCATAAGGTTCCCAAGACGTCGACTTGGGACCCCGGCGGCCGGCACGAGAGCCCAAGCTTGGAGCCTAAACCCTTAACCCTACTTGGCTGCACTTAGGAGGGTAGTAAAGAAATTAAACTTCTAGCTGCCTTATTAGGAAACCCAATAAACCCTAAAAATCGAAGGATCTGAAGTTACAGTAAAGCAACCACAAAGCCTAAACCCTAAACCCTAAACCCTAAGCCCTAAACCCTAAACCCTGAACCCTGAAACCCCAAAAACCCTAAGTTCGGGCAGGTCTGGCTTCTTCATCCCCAGCAGGCACCTGAGAAGCTCCGCACTCCCAAACCCGGAGCGTCCTGCGTGAGACCCCTGTTACTATACTCCCCTGAAGAACCTTAATAAACATGATATTTTAAATATCCTTTTGGATTTTATGGTTAAAAAAAAACAATTCCCAAGGGGGATGTAGGTTAGGTTGCCCAGCAAGAAACCTCTTGGACCTAGGAATGCTCAGGGCACCGTTTTTTGGCCTCATGGGATTGAGGAGGAAACCTTAGCAAAAAGGAAAGGGAACAAGGTACTGCATCCTTGGGAAGATGTGCGACTCACCTGCCAACTCCCATTAAAGTCAAAGACCCTAAACCCTAAATCCTAAATCCTGAAAATCTGACAGCTCTAGGCCAGCCCAACCCTCTTTTTTCTGACCCTGGGCTCTGAAGTACTGCCAGGAAGCAGGGGGAGCATGCTCAACCCTAAACCCTGAACCCTAAACCCTAAACCCCAACCTCCAAGGTCACCCTGCCTTCATCTGTAATTGGACAATCTCCAGGGTATTTCGCGGCGTCAGCGGTCGTATGCCAGGCAGAATCGAACACCTTGGCCCTTAAACCCTAAACCCTAAACCCTAAACCGTAAACCGTAAACCCTAAACCCTAAACCCTTAGGGTTTAGGTTTTAGGGTTGAGGGCGGTCGGGCCTCAAAGCCGCAAGTTGCGGGTGAGGAGCTGGTGGGGGACCCTAAGGCCTAAACTCAACCGTGAGCCCTTCGAGTTAGGGCTTGTGGAGTTTAGGGTTTAGGGTTTAGGTGAGTAGGATTTATGAGGGCCTTGCCCAGGACAAGCCACTGCGTCCTGGCGTTCGCCATGTCGAAGGACCGCCACAGAAGCCTGCTGTGCCAGAGTAACCTCTGTGCTCGCACCTGCACGTGCATGGGGTTTGGGGTATACCGGTTTCGGGGTTAGGGTTTAGGGTATACCGGTTTAGGGTCTGGGGTTGTGCTGCAGGGTTTTTTTCTAGGTGCTCGGGCGATTGAAGCAAAAGGCCCCCAAATCCCAAGCAGCGAGTGCCCTAAGTTTTGGGCCTTTGAAAGGGGGGGGGGGGAGCTGGGGGGTTTAGGGTTCAGGGTTTATGCTCCGATTCGTCAGGGTTTCGGACCCATAGAACAAGGTCTCAAGATACCCAACACATCTAGTGCAAGTTCCGCGTGTATCAGCTACTCCCCTCCTTAACTTCCTAAGCCCTCCACCCCACTTGATTTGAACTAGTTAGTGGCGCTTTTTGGTACCCTGTTTACTCTCAAAGGAAAGCCCGAACAAGGCCCGTCATTTAAGTCAACCCCCCACTCGCATCAACAGGCAACAACTAGTTCATGGTTAAGTACCCTTAAAAACCCCTAAACCCTGAACCCTGAACCCTGAACCCTAAACCCTGAACCCTGAACCCTAAACCCTACACCCTACAACTATGACAAAGAGTGCACATTAGGGGTTTGAGGCGGGTTCTTGCCATTGTGACTGGGCAATCGCCGCAGGTTTGCGCTAGGCCAAGGCACCCTGGAAAGTCTGAATTGGGGTTTCGGGTTTAGGGTTGAGGGTTTAGGGGTAAACCCTGAGTTTTCCCAAGCCCCTATAACACCCGAAGTCAGCTCCGTATGTCTGCATCTGCTAAATTATCCAGACTGAGATCCTGATGTGCTGGCGAATATCAACCCTAGGCTCCAGACCCTGTGCGGTCTCCTCCAAGGAACCTGTTTAGTGCGAGGGCCGCCTACATGCACCAGACACACTGCCTGCCTTCGGCCGCATACGGTGAAGATTCCATGTGTTCCTCAACGCGTTTTGAGACTGAGAGTGTTGGGTCGGGTTTACCTACGAATTCTGGATGAAGGGCTGGCGGTTTTGAACTATAACTAGATCAAGACGAACCGTACGAATAAATACATTACAGATATGTGAAATGCATTTGTTTCTATATGTAAATGTATATGTGTGTATACATATCGATATATATATATACCACTAGAATATCTATTTGTTTCTGTTTTTCGTAAGTTCCCAACCTCCGCCAAAACACGTGAAGCCCTTCGCACCTGGCTAGGTCTAGTAGTTAAGGGGCCTCGGGCACATGGCCATTCGTACTACCACTATCAAGCAAAGAAAATCTTACGCGGTGATGCCGAGTACTATGGTTGGAAAAAGAACTCTCATTATCAACCCTAAACCCTAAACCCTAAACCCTAAATCCTAAGCTCGTTTTGGAACCGGCGGCGCCTCATCTGATGGCGGCGCCCCATCTGATGCCAGGACGGGGATCCGAAGCTCTTCCTCAGCAAGTCAAGGGAACTAAAGGAGGGACCCTTATGAGGGGCCTTAGGGGTTTTTTGGGGGTAATTTCGGGGCTACTTAGGTATATAAAGATTATGTAAGGCATATATGTATATATACATATAATGGCTCCCCCCCACCCCCCCCCCCCCAATGGACCAACCGCGAAATGCAAAGGACAGGATGTTTTTGTCGTGCGTTGTATTGTATGCGCGTTTTGCCTTATATCTTGCGCTTTTTGTGTTGTTGTGCATTGTTTGCACTTTTCTTGTGTTTGTTTCTGCACTTTCGCACTTGTTTTTGCTGTTTGCACTTTTGCATTGGTTTTGCTTTCATTGTTTTCATATACTGTGTTCATTTCTATGCTTGTCTTATGCATTGTCCGAGCAAGTTTGGATTTTTGGATTTTGATGAGTGTTTCGCATTCTTGCGCTTTTTGTGTGTTTGTGCATTTTTTACATTGTTCTTCCATATTTTTTGCACTTTTGTTGCACTTTTGCATTTTTTTTGCTTTTTTGCACTCTTGCATTCTTTTCATACACTGTGTTCTTTTCTATGCTTGTCTTATGCATAGAAAATCCAAAAAACTAAAAAACCAAAGATCCAAAAACCCAAACTTGCTCGGACAGTGTCCGGAAATTTTGGATTTTGACGATTTTTCGCCTTCGATTTTTTGACTGAAAGAAGGCGACCATGCAAATGTACCTGTATCAGAATTTCAATTGCGTCCGAACTACTCGAAACGTGAACACGAAATTCACAGGATACTAAATAGCATATTCAACAGTATTTTGAATATACTGTTTGTATATGAGGACCATGTAAAGTTTTACTTATTCAAATCACTGAGAAAAACTGTTATGCACAGGCCTTCGTTAAGGAGGCTTTAACAGAGAACGCCTAAATTTGCCAATATCTAATTTTTGCATTCGAAAGACGCTGAAAAATCATTTGTTTAAAAAGAAGCATTCTGGGATAGTACCTATACTGTTGAGGAAACTAAGCCCTGTTACTTTGTTGAACGCTTCGATTCGCTTTTTGAGCAGGAAATTTCAACATCTTTTTGGCTCTTTGAGAAGGCTACTGAGGATTTGAACTCACATGTTTCGAGTAGTTAGGACGGAATTGAAATTCTGACAAGGGTATATAAAATACACGTTTGAATGGCCGCCCTCTTATAAACCGCCAAAAATGGAGAATGCGTATGGGCCCACCTCGAATGTGCAAAATCAACAAAACCCAAAAATCCAAAAACCCAAACTTTCCGGAGACATTGTCCGAGCAAGTTTGGATGTTTGGATTTTTGGATCTTTGGATTTTTGGTATTTATATTCTTTGATGTTTTTGATTTTTGGACTTTCTATGCATAAGACAAGCATAGAAAAGAACACAGTGTATGAAACGAATGCAAGTGTGCAAAAAGCCAAAAGAGTGCAAAAGTGCAAGAAAAAACAACAAGTGCCAAAGTGCAAAAAAACAAAAACAAGTGCAAAAGTGCAAGCATTGAAAAGCACACAGTATATGAAAACAATGCAAAAGTGCAAAGAACCAAAAAAGTGCAAAAGTGCAAAAGTACAAAAGAGCAAAGACAAGTGCAAAAGTGCAAAAAGAACCAAAAGATGTGCAAAAGAAACACGAGAAGTACAAACACAAGGCGAAACGATTTAATGACACGTACCAAAGACCTAAGCCCGGGAACACATCAGAGCAGACAGTGCCTACAGGAGCTTTCACATATCGAGGTTGGTCCATTGGGGGGGGGGGGGGGACCATATATATGATTCAGCCCCGGCGGGCCCCCCCCCCCCCCCCCCCCCCCCCCCCCCCCCCCCCCCCCCCCCCCCCCCCCCCCCCCCCCCAATGGTACCCCCCCCCCCCCCTGTGGTGTGGTTGGGGGTTGGTTTTAGGGTTTTAGGGTTTAGGGTTTAGGGTTTAGGGTTTAGGGTTTTAGGGTTTTAGGGTTTTAGGGTTTTAGGGTTTTAGGGTTTAGGGTTTAGGGTTTACGGTTTAGGGTTTTAGGGTTTAGGGTTTAGGGTTTAGGGTTTAGGGTTCAGGGTTTTCCCCGCGGATGGGGTACTAAGATGATCCCCCCCCCCCCCCTGTGGTGTGGTTGGGGGTTGGTTTTAGGGTTAGGGTTTAGGGTTCAAGGTTTTAGGGTTTAGGGTTTAAGGTTTAAGACTTAAGGTTTAGGGTTTAGGGTTAGGGTTTAGGTTTTAAAATTTTGGGTTTAGGGTCTAGGGTTTAGGGACCGTAGAGTAGGCTTGGGGGGGGGGGGGATACCATGGGGGGGGGGGGGGGAGGGGGCCCCAGGACGCTCGACGCTGCCCACCCCCCCTACCCCCCCCTACCCCCCCCCCCCCCCCCACCCCCCCCCCCCCTGTGGTGTGGTTTAGGGTTTAGGGTTTTTTAGGGTTTTAGGGTTTAGGGTTTAGGGTTTAGGGTTTAGGGTTTAGGGTTTAGGGTTTTCCCCGCGGATGGGGTACTAAGATGATACCCCCCCCCTGTGGTGTGGTTGGGGGGTTGGTTTTAGGGTTAGGGTTTAGGGTTCAGGGTTTTAGGGTTTAGGGTTTAAGGTTTAAGACTTCAGGTTTAGGGTTTAGGGTTAGGGTTTAGGTTTTAGGGTTTAGGGTTTAGGGTTTAGGGTTTAGGGTTTAGGGTTTAGGGTTTAGGGACCGTAGAGTAGACTTGGGGGGGGGGGGATACCATGGGGGGGGGGGGGGGGGCCCAGGACGCTCGACGCTGAACCATATATATATATATATATATGCACACATATAGGGGTTGTATGCCTGAAGCAATGGCACGGCTCTTAAGGTTCTGCGGTGCTTTGGGCTCAACCCCCAGCAACCCAAAAGCATCCTACATCCTAGAAGCCGTAGTCCTTGCAACCTTCAACACCTGGCGAAACATCCTAACCCTAAACCCTAAGCCCTGAACCCTAAGCCCTAAGCCCTAAGCCCTAAGCCCTAAGCCCTAAACCCTAACCCTATAAGGCCAAAGCTCGGCGATGGCCCGGAGACTCCTTGCCGGCATGGGCAGCGCGCGCGGGGCCTGGGAGGCCGAGAACTCCACCAGCTGCATGGAGGATCTGTCCTGGTTGTCCTCAGAGATAGGGTTTAGGGTTTCGAGTTTAGGGTTTAGGGTTCAGGGTGTAGGGTCCCGAAGTCAAGCATAACGAAAGCCCCAGAAACCCCAAACATAATCAGCCCTAGAAGCCCTCAAACCATTGACGGCTTCTTCTTCTGCCTCAAATGGACTTGTGGGTCTTCATGGAACTATATAGGTGGCTTCTGTTTCTTCAAGGACCTACAGGAAGTAGGATATTGCCATGTGTTGCAATTCCCTTTACGAATCTTGGTTTCAAGTTGAGGGATATGTTATTCCAGGGCTTTTTTGATGCCACCCGGGGAGCTGAACAAAGGACTCAGCATGGGCAAGGCTACTCAATCGGTTTAGGGTTTAGGGTTTAGGGTTTAGGGTTTAGGGTTTAGGGTTTAGGGTTTAGGGTTTAGGGTTTAGGGGATTAAGACACTGCTGTCCTATGGTCCGTGCATTGTACACGATCGTTCAAGGCTTGGGGTTTGCAAGCTATCGGGCTCAGCTTAGCACGTTGTCAAGCCGAACAACTTACTTCAAAACTAGCCCAAAGTTCGTCAGGAGCCCGATAGCATCAAGCTCACTAGTTTCCAACTCATGCCCTATGCTCTCCCTTCAGTGTGCCACCGCCCCCCTCCCCCCCCTAATCCCTGACCATCTCGGAAGACAACAGCTTATTGGTTCATGTCAGCGTCGTTACGAAGGCGCTCCAAGCTAAGCGCGTTTGCCTGGCTTCTCTCCACAGCAGCCCAGATGTTGCGAACCACCGAGGCGAATTCCCAGGAATAGGTGATCAGCAGCACAACTGTGCCAACCACAAACCTCACTCATCTTTGGGCCGAAGAGACGCCGTTAACAAGATTCATGACAACCCGAAGGTTTACAATTTCCCGGTGCGCCACAAAAGCTTCCGGGAAAATCCTCGCGAAAAGAAAAGTCTAACTGCCGAGTCGAGAAAAAGCGGCTGTAGGTCCGGGTTTAGGGTTTAGGGGTTAGGGTTTAGAGTTTAGGGTACTGTCTATCCTGTCTGAAACCCTACTCCCTCATGCATGGCTGCCGCACTCGGCCTGCTACTACACGCCTTGCAAAATCTTGACTCTCTGTCCGTCTGTCTGTGTGCGCGTGCGCGTGCGTGGGCGTGTGCGGTAGTTGCACTGTACTGCAGCTGAAAGTGGCGGGGCCGTGTTTTCTGTGTCTAGTATGCTCTGCACAAGGCTCAAGGCGATCGTCGCTCTCGACTCTGATTTCGACACGATGCTCTTACCCTAAACGCTAAACCCTAAACCCTAAACCCTAAACCCTAAAACCCTAAACCCTAAACCCCCTTGATTTGGGCCCAGGAGCGCAGGGCGATTCTCGTGAACCCCCACTTGGAGGTTCATGATACTTATTAACCAACTATAACTCTACTTATAACCCACCTTACAAGCCCCTTAAGCGCCCTATAATATGGTGAGAAGTACAGATATCAAAACACTTGTAACTCTACTTTTCACCCACCTTATAAGCCCCTTGAGTGCCCTAGAATATGGTGAGAAGTACAGTTCTCAAAACACTTATAGCTGGTTAGTAAGTACCATGAACCTCCAAGTAGAGGCCATTGCAACAAGATGTCAAGAAGCAGCCAGGAGACCCCTCCAATCCGATCGGATATACATCCAACGTCTGCGGGACGATACCTCTCTTTGGTTGGGGTGGTTCATGGTTGGCATCTAAGCCTCTAAGACTACATATATATATATATATCATATCAATAAATAAATAGGGGCTCATGCCAGGAGAAAGGGGCCGGAATCCCAAAGGTGCTTCTTGTGCTTTGTGGGACGTTTGGGGGCTTCTGTCTGTTTACAGCAGTTTGGGCCTGGAAATTCTTGTGGCTGAGGGTTTAGGGTTTTTGTTTGCCACCTGCCTCACTGACCTCTCGGACACAATGCAGGGAACGTGCTGGGCAAAACGTCAAGGCGTGCGATAACTCAGCAGAAAAACCCTACTAGGTCACCTGACTACCTCACCAGAGCCACTCCAACAAAACCCTAAACCCTAAACCCTAAACCCTGAACCCTCAACCCTCAACCCTCAACCCTAAACCCTAAACCCTAAACCCTAAACGCCAACGAAAGCTAAGCTACAAGTCCAACGAACACAAACTCAGGAGTCAGGCGATCTCTTCTTCTCAGCTCACTGTGCTACTTTCACTTGGCTGACTTCTGAACCCCTCCTAAAAGTTTAACTTTTAGGCTCCTTATTGTATTTTCTACAGAAACCCAAAAAGTTAAAGTCCGAGCCAGCCAGAAGAAAGCCAAGTTCACACCTGTTGCTCATCGTGACATCTTTGCTGCTGCCCACCCGCGACTCACCAACGGCACGCGCCCGCAGCGCGTAGAGCTTTCTGAGTTGCTCTGGCGCCAAACATTGGGCTTTCGGTAAGTTTACAATTTTGGCTCAAGATCTTCCCAGGCTCATCCTGCGGGTTCTCTCCCAAAACTCCTCACTCCACATGCCTCCCAATCTCCCTAACAATCATCCTCCAAATTATTCAAAACTATCCTCTATCTCCTCCAAGAAAATAGGATGATTTAGGATGATGAAGCAGAAATTAGGGGGAGCGGAAAATACCTTGGGAAGGTTTGAGGAACAACGAGACAAGATGATCTTAGGATGATGAAGCGGACATAAGACGCAGGGCGGATATTGACAGAGGAAGATTTCAGGAAAAGGGACAGGGTGACTTGGATGATGAAGCGAACGCAAAAAGCGGCGGGACATGCCCGAGGATGATTCGAGGGAAAAAATCTAAAAAGGGGATGATTTTAGGATATGGTGGAGAGGAAAAGCGGAGAGGAAAAGTAGGGACAACAATGCCAGAGGATGTTTCGCGCGCAAGAAAGAGTATGATGTTAGGATGATGAAGCAGACAGGATAATGAGGGAGGACAACACCAGAGGATGATTTTGTTTGTAACCTGGATTTCGTGGTAAAGACTGGATTTCTGTTTTTTTTGCATCTGTGATTTATCTGCGAATGACTAGGTGGCCACAATTGACTCTGTGATAAATCTGTGCATTTTTTGTTTGTTTTTTGTTTTTGCTTGTGACCTGCTCTCTTTTAGGGAGGGTGCGGGGAGGGGGTGGGGGAGTCGGCACAGGTGAGAGGGGAGGGGAGATGGGAGGGGAGAAGGGACTTGTCACAGATTTTTCACATTTTTCGCCGATGTTTCACAGATTCGTAACCCATGCAGGCACAGGTACAGATTTTTCACACATGCCAAGCACAAAAAAACACGTAAATCACAGAAATAATTCCTGACATCGGCCCCGGTGATTGCCACAAATCCAGCTTTTGCATCTATGTGCGGTCATGAATACGTATCTGTCGAGCCAAAAATGTCTGTAAGAATGCGCCTGTCTGCCAAATATATCCAAACAAGGGCCAAACTAGCGGCCTTGAGCCATTTGGTTTAGGCTTTATAACCCCAAACCCTAAACCCTAAACCCTAAACCCTCAACCCTAAAAGTATTCGACGTCTGGCAGGTTTAGGGCCTGGGACGGAAGATCAGACTCCGTGCCAGGCGCCTGTGATCAACTCGAGGAAGCCCACACAGCAAGCGGCGGCCATGCACATGATGACAGGGTGCACCTTAGAAGTTGCATCTTTGTTCAATAGGGTTTAGGGTTTAGGGTTTAGGGTTTAGGGTTTAGGGTGTACCCGCATATCTGGACGTTTAGGGTTTAGGGCTTGGCATGAAGTGAGGCCCCCAGAGTCCTGATTGGAGAGCAGCAGCCTTCTGAGCTTCCAGAATGCATTGCTTAGCGCTGGGAAAGAGCCCCCAAAGGTTGGAACCAGGCAAATCGAAACACAGCAAACCGCACACGCCAGAGCGCGTGGGACAGCGTGAGCAGGAAGAGCGCTTGCAGAATGCCCGCCTGATTCAGAGCTTTCGGGTCGCGAAAAGTCGGGTCGTGTCGGGTCTAACACCTGCCGACGTTATACATGCTGTAAGAAAACAACCAATGAAAGCGCAAGAATGTAACTTTGTCATGCGAGTCGAAGAACACATGTCCAAGCCCCCCTCCCCACCCCATTGTTCGTAGAACCCCAGGCATATTGCATACCAGCATATACCAGCAGGCTGAATCCAGGGCACGGTTACGACGTCCTCTGTCTGAAGGGTGCGAGAACAGTAACACCATGCCATGTCCTACCATGTCACTATGTCGAAAATGGTCATTCTAAGCTCACCCCTAGGCTTCAAATCTCACCATGCCCTGATGCCGCAAGAAGCTGTGAAGTAGCACTAGCAAAGATCGATTCGCCACCGCGATCGAATAGACCAGCAACTACACACAAACACACACACACACACACACACCTCTGCCACAGGGAGAGACGGCACTGCAAAGCCCAGGGTAGAGATCACGCACCTGGTGCAGCAACACCGCTGTCAGGCGGATTGCGTTCAACATAGCTCGGGCAAAACAAAGCTCCAGTGTCTCGTCTGATGTTGCAAAGAGAACAAAGAAGCACCGACATGGGGGTGTCCGCATCTAGGGGTACCTTGTTGGGGTCCTTACTATAAAGGGAGCCTACTATATGTGTGATCTTTCTCGGGGGTCCCTGTTATCGTTACTATAAGGGGATCCTATATATCATTTGGGGATCACATTTGGGGATCCCCAATTTTCACATTGCAAGCACGTGGCTGATCGTCCTTGCTCCAGCTTCGCACGACCAGCGTCGTCACGTAGCTCATTGCCTCAGTGGGGTAGCCAAGGCTTGGTTTCGGGGGATGTTTAGGATGTTCCCCCGTTATACTAACAGTCCTCACTAGGGATTATAGTACCCCTATTCTAATCCCCATAGACAGGACTGTGCGCATGACGGGGAACATCCCCATCGGTGCTGTTTGGGATATCTGGGGTGCTCTTCTTCCAGGATTCCACAACCAGAATCCTCATCCGCGAGACAACCTTGAGCTCATCTGAATATACTTATTAACCAATCATAACTGTACTTTGAACTGTACTAATATTAGGGCACTTAAGGGGCTTACAAGGTGGGTTAGAAGTACAGATACAATTAGTTTAAAGTACCATGAGCTGTCACTACATGGCTGCCGGTGTAGGCAGGCTATTCTTCGTGTCTTCAACTTTCGAGATCTTGCGCAGTAGTGCCCTCTGCCTGCCCATGAACTCTCTGCTCCCAAACGACGAGTGTGGTCCCTAAACCCTAAACCCTAAACCCTAAATCCTAAACCCTAAACCCTAAACCCTAAACCCGTATTGAACAGGTAGGTGGCCGAAGGGGCAAGAATGCACGTCATGAGAGGTAGATCCTGCCTCGGTCACAGATGTGGGCTTTAGGGTTTAGGGTTTAATGTTGACTTCGCATTAATAACCCCCCCCCCCCTTCATTGATCAATCTCTCCGGCCAGGGCCTCCTCAATAATATCCGCCTAAATCCTGGTAGGTCTAGCTGTCCCGGTGCCACCACAGTGGGCTAAGTGAGCCTCTACTGCGAGCTTCTGGGGGATCACTTTTAGAAGAATATTCCGGGCTGGATTTTATAATTGTGGCGGGCTACATTATTGTGTTCTGGCAGCTGGATTTTATAATTGCGGCGGGAATTCCTAATGTGAAGTCAACATTAGGGCTTAGGGTGCCATGTAGCCACAAAAAAGGGGCCCAAACAAACCAACAATGGCAGCGTTTTCCTCCCTAAACTTGTAAATGCAAAACCCTAGATCCTAAACTGAAGCTACTTCTTCTGCATTCCTCCTTTCGGTCCCCATAGTCAAGAATTTGTCGGTCCGAACCTCCCTGTCTTGATGCATACACACTCTGCAAGGGTTTAGGGTTTAGGGTTTATAGGGTTTAAGTTAGAGATCGCCTTTCAGCTGAACTGGGCTACAGCCGTCGTCTGCTCGACTTTGTAATCTCCGACACGAAACCTTCACGCACGCACACTCATGCCCGGTCGAAGCTGGTTGGGAAAACAGTGCAACCGGCCCCGTTTCCCCAAGGCGCAGGTGCGTTGCAAAAGTGTTCCTCTGGAGCCATCACACTCAACACACGGGATTCCAGTTGTTTTTTTCGTAATGCCCACTGCTGCGCAGAGGAGTCGTAAAACCAAGAAATTATCAGATGTTGACGTGTGAGCCTGAATAGCGCGACGAAGTTGCTAGTTGGCTGAAGAACCAATCAAGAAGATCGAGTCTACAAATGGACATAAGTCAGAAGTCATCAACATGTCGTCGAAGATTGCAAAGATGGGACGATAGCATACTATTCCACAAGGTCTTGTTGAGATGATGCGAGGCAGCAGCAAGAATTCCGCATGACTGGCAAAGACATTGCCCCACTGTAATGGCAAGCATGGTCACAGGTCCCTTGGCCCAACTGAGGGTTTAGGGTTTAGGGTTTAGGGTTTAGGGTTTTGGGTTTAGGGTCCACTGGAGCCGAAGATGCATGTGACAATTCTTCAATCCACTGGTTGGCAAAGAGATATCCCGGTCGCTCTGGGCTCAAACACTGAACCCTTGAAATATCCAACGGTTTTTTTTTCGCTCCCGCATAGCTGGCCGAACCGCAAAGCAGGGTGACGTCGATCCAACGGTTTAGGGTTTAGGGTTTAGGGTTTAGGGACGGGGTCCTCCCTATCCTTGGTACAATGAAGTGCGCCAACGCATACGTGCGCGCGCACACACACACACACATCGCCACAAATCTTTGCCCAAAGAAGCCAAACAAAGGCCAGCAGCACACGTCACAAATCATCAAAGCACACACTAGCGAACAGTCAGCCAGAACTTAAACCCTGACCCATAAACCCTAAAAAAGACAAGGCGCTTGAGGGCGTAGGTCAGGCAGCCGATTGAGTGCAAGCACGAGGTGAACAGCGTGGCCCTTACTTGGAGGCTCATGGTACTTAGCAACCTACTATAACTGCACAGTACAGTTCGAATTGCTACCAATTGCTTAAGAACCCCCAAAAAAGCGAAAACCAACATTCTTCCCTAAAAGGGTAAAGTAGGGGATTATGGTTGATGTGTTTTTCATTTTTGTGGGGTTCTTAGTAGATAGTAACTGTACTTATACCTGTACTTATAACCAGGTTCTAGGGCACTTAAGGGGCTTATAAAGTGGATTCTAAGTACAGATATAATTGGTTAAGTACCATGAACCTCCAAGTAGTAGGTCGTTTTGGGATGCTTGGCATCAACTTCCATTAATCGGCTAACCCTAAACCCTTTTTTCAAGAGACTTCGCCTGCCTTGATATGCTTGAGGGCCACACGTGCATGATGACTGACAGACGAGCGGCGCGAGACACACCAACAAGCAGCTGACAGTCTGAAACCTTGCTTTGAGGAGCTGAGGGTTTAGGGTTCTGAGTTTAGTGTTTAGGTTTGGTTTGGAGTCGCCCTCGTGGAAGGTGCGACGATGGCTGGAACACAACTTACGTGCTTCAAAGAAGGTGCTGATGGAGTTCTCTCAACATTGCACGCAAGTATGATTCTACCTGTAGCCCTAAGCCCTAAACCATAAACCCTGAAGCCTGCATGATGTCTTGCTCTTTAATTGGGTTGGCAAGCAAGGCGGTTTCAGTTGGACTTTCGTAGGCCCGAAGTCCAAATATGTCCCGCGACGGGCAAACGCCCCACGACGTGCAACAAAATTCCGAGTCAACTAAACCCGAAATCCTAAAACCCTAAAACCCTAACACCCTAACACTAAAACACTAAAACCCTAAAACCCTAAAACCCTAGAACCCTAAAACCTTAAAACCCTAAAACCCTAAAACCCCAAAACCCTAAACCCTATACACCAACTCGAGACTGCCATGGCCCAGGGACAAGCCATGCTGCAGCAGAGACGAAGTCCGATTGCATGGTTGGTTGCCAGGCGTCTGCAGAAACCTAGAGGGGGCACAGCTAGCCTCAGCCCTAAACCCTAAACCCTAAACCCTAAACCCTAAGCTACACACCCTGTAAGCTGCCCAAAATCACGTCGACAGGTGAGAGGGTTGCGATGGGAATGGGTATCTTCGAGCATTGTCTTTGTGGTTCCGAGAGCCGACCGCAAGGTTCTGCCCTTCCGCTTTCGGTTTTGTAGGGTTTAGGGTTTAGGGCTTAGGGTTTTTTTGCAAGCACTCAGGGTTTAGGGTTTAGGGTTTCGGGTTTCCGGGGCCTAGCTCCAGGTTTCCAGGGAAGTACGTGGAGCCCTGCCATATGGTCAGTTCTCTCAACTATGTTCCGCTTTTTTGGGGTGTCTTGAAAATAGTAGGGGCCGGCTCAGAAAAGTCAGCAAGGGCCCAATTCTTGAGAGAAGTGGCCATATACCATTTTGCATCCGGACTTGGGCAGTACCCAGGAGTAACCTAGGAATAAACAGGGTGCCCTTTTTTTTGGTTATAAGGGGGTTATTGTTGAAAGGGAACCCCCACCCTAAAAACAAGGGCCAGTATACGATACCCTTAGACCTAAACCCTAAACCAGCTGCCTATGAACCCTCATCTAGCTTGGCCCTTTAAACCCTAAACCTCCTTGAGAATTCTTCCCAAATAAGATCCCAACAAGGAAGACCCCCTGGTTCTCAGCAGGGAATCAGGGCATGAGGGCCCTATAATATATATATATATATAGACATACCCCAAACCGCAAACCCCAAACCCTAAACCCTCAAGCCCAACCTCACGGCCATGTCCATGTACACAGCGTGGCCGCACCAGAGTGTCAGGGAGCTCAACAGCGCAGCCGGAATATTCCTAGTTCATGGTTGGGAGAGGTAGTGTTAAACAATTGGGTTTCTACCCCTTGTTGAGTTTACGGCTTGGTATAGTGCATGGTTGAGAGAATGTCAAAAAATGAGGTTCTGTTCCTTATTGGGTGTAAGTATTCCTCGAAAATGAAAAGAACATATTACCCAACCATGACAAAGATTCCGGGAGGTCAGAGGTGAGTCTGCAACGGACTCATGCATCGACCTGGCCAGGCTTGATATCTTAGGGTCCTAAACCCTAAACCCTAAACCCTAAACCCTAAACCCTAATCCTGAACCTTCATATGGACACTTAAATGGGAACCCCCTATTTCCTTCTATACCCCCTATATACCCCATAGAACCCAAGGGCTCATACTTCGGAACCCTTTTAAAGATCGACACCACCGGTTTAGGGTTTAGGGTTTAGGGTTTAGGGTTTAGGGTTTAGGGTTTAGGGTTCCAGGCCCAGGGATTTGGAAGGTTGAGAATCACCAAATTCTCGATTGGACTGTCAAGATCTCTGCATGTCTTCCACGCTTGAACTATTCCGTGGATTAGTCTAACTCTGAACCCTTTCTTTGCACCCAGACTCTACATGTCAGCTGTTAACCCTAAACCCTAACCCATAAACCCATAATCCTTTTTTGAACCTGGAAGCCTAAACCTAAACCCTAAACAGACTTGCCCTTTTGGTAGCTAGTTGTGTGTGACCCGGTGCTGACCCCGGAGGGCCTCGTAAGCCACTTTCGGATGCTGCCCACTAAGCCTTCGGGAGCTTGCTGGCGTGGGCCGGCCATGAAGCTGACTCGCACCTTCTCCTGTAGGGTTTAGGATGTATAGGGTTTGTAGAGTTTATAGGGTTCATAGGGTTGATAGGGTTTATAGGGTTTACAGCGTTTGTAGGGTTTGTAGGGTTTGTACGGTTGATAGGGCTTATAGGGTTTCAGGGTCTAGGGGCTTTGGGGGTTCAGGGGCTCTAGGGGGTGGAGCATAAGAGGTACCCTTATGTGGGCCCATACTAAAGGGCTACTCTGTGATCCTTGGTAGCACATCCTATAATGAACTCCACAAAGTTGGAACATGGGTTTAGGCTGATCAGTGCTGGGTTTCCGTCTACTTTACCTTAAGGGCATTGGGCGAATGATGTTCCAACTTTCTGGACTTTACTATATGATAACAGCGCCTTTTTTTTTTGGGTTGGTTACTTTACAAGGGAACCTAGAACCAGACAAAAAAAAGGTGAAGGGTACCACTGGGCCACCAAGCTTCTGAGAGGATGTGGCCATTCCTGACTGCATAGAGCCTGGATGTGAAGCTGTGCCTTAGGTCTTGCAGACGCGGGGATTCCAAGATCGGGAGCCAAGCAGAAAAGACTGGAGCTCCAGGAGTATGACAAGACGAAAGAAGAACCCTTCCTTCGAGGTCTGATGGCTTTTGGTTGAGGGCACCAATATGGGGGTTTCAGATATTCTTGGGGTCCTCATTACAAGGGAATCCTACTACTTTGGGGTGCGTAATAGGGGCCCCCGCGGTTCGTGAGCCCCGAATATGCCCAAAGGTACCGACACACCACACACGCCAAACTTCTCACACCTTTGAGTTTTTCGAGGGTATTGATGACGATGGTTGCTGCGAAGAGTACGCCCTGGCCCACTGAGAGGACTGCCTTGGTATGTTCCCCCTGATGCTAACAGCCCTGAATAGGGATGATAGTAGGGGGGGGGTTACTCTTATCCCTATTAAGGATGATAATAGAGGGGTACTAGAATCCCTACGAAGGATACGAAAGGGGGGTTACTCTCACCCCTATCAAGGATAATAACAGGGGTACCATAACCCCAACTAAGGATTATAACAGGGGATGCCATAATCCCTATTCAGGACTGTTAGTATCAGGGGGAGCATCCCAAGACAAGCGTCTCGAGGATGGCGAGGAAGCTTTGCCGGATTTGGGTGGTGCGTTTTCGCTTGGGATGTTCCCCCTCATACTAACAGTGCTTAATAGGGATTCTGAACGGGGTTTAGGGTTTAGGGTTTAGGGGTACTATCATCCCTAAACCAAACGACCAAACAGCCTGGCAACGTGTACCAGCACCATGTGGCCACAGGGTACAGACAAAACAGAAAGATTCGCTGCCTCAGCTGGCTGCCAAAAAGACCATCAATACTACTATACTCCCCTTAGAACCATAATTAAAACAGTGTTAATATCCTCTCGGGTTTTCAAAAAACAAAACTACAAAATACTTCCCAAAGGGGATATAGACTATGCTTTACAAGTCCTGTACGTGGTACGCCCTTGCCAAAGAAAACGCGAGACAATGCTTCAACCAAGCAGGCGTGGTGTGTTTGCAACCGGCACTTGCCTTATTGGCCTCACCCCTGATGTCTCAAACTCCCTAAACCGCAACGAATTGCGTAGTACCTTAGAAATCCACGAAATGTAGCTCCAATGACAGCGAAGCTTCGTGGACTCATTCGGGAGAATGCCCTGCGCACTCCAGGACTGGTCGTTGAGGAAGTCCTTTGACAGTTGGCGATTGTTCCAAAGCTGGGGGGCTACGTTTCGGGGGGTTATTCTAGGCTCACCTAATTAATAGCCGGGGTGCCGTGAAGTAATGAGATCTTCCAGGGACTACGTTAGATAGTATGGCGGCGTCAAGAGGAATGGTTTATTTGGACAAATTCTCCGGGATGTGCGCTGTGAACAATGTGCCCGCAAGAATGGCCATCGCCAGTCCAATCATGAGCGGATGCAGCTTGACGATCATCAGGAGCACAAACTGCAGCATCCAGTACAGCCAGAGTGAACGAGATGAAGGATGGCTTGGGCAAAACGATTGCTGCGCCGCCATCCCCACAGACATGAGCAATACACTGGTCAGTTCAACCTTCATCCTGTGAGTGCGATGAAAATGTGGCAGACACAGGTGCGCAAAGAGCATCAGGACCGCCACACTCAGCCGAACTCTGGGAACAAGTTCTTGAAGAAGTGATCTCTGTTGGCAGAACAGGTCGTTGAAGCACGCATGGTCGGCGGCCCAGAACATGTTGTAGGCATGCAGAACCTCGCCGAGAGGGTTAGTGTTTCAGGGTTCCCCGGTCTTTCTGTTCAACCCAGAAGGTTTGGGGTTCGTGCATCTCTGTATAGGGGTTTTTGTATCTTGGGGTATATAGGGTGGAACCTGGAACGCGGACGCTCTTGGAGCGCGCGGCTGATTAAACTCATCTATCAGAGGTTTTCCAACTCCCCCCCCCCCCCCCCCCACCCCCGAAGGGAGAAGAAAAGCTAAATTCTTCAATGCATGCGTTGTTCTGGAATTTTGGCTGAAATGACATGGGTTTGGGGGGGGGAGGGGGGGGGGGCAGGGCAGCTAGCCTGGCACAGCCAGAATTTGCAGGCAGAAGCAGTAGTCTCCACCCGGCCCCAGGCAAAACAACCCCTCCCACAGTTAGCAGTTAGGATCAATCAGGGATCTGGCATCTCATGGCAATGTCGTCATGACTTATGCTTTGGACTGACAGTTCCCGGCATGAACTGAACAAACCTCATAGCCAATGTCTGCGGGCCAAGGGAGTCGAAACTCGTCTACAACTAAGTGAGGCTCAGCCACCCCGTTCCTGAGGGCTCTTCTGCTGCTGCCCCTAAACCCTAAACCCTAAACCCTAAACCCTAAACCCTAAACCCTGCTGGGCATGGGGGGCCAGGGCAGAACCCTGATACACGCGCTCAATAGTGACACGAGCGCAAGGCTGGGGAAGCGTGTTGCAAGACATACAGAGGAGAGGGTTTAGGGTTTAGGGTTTAGGATTTAGGATTTAGGGTTCAGGGTTAAGGGATCCCCCTGACGACATTAACACACCATACCTGTCATAACATTAACGCAAAATTCCCCCTTGAGAGGTCGGTCAGAGGGAAGCGCGCAGTCCCCATCTCACGTCCCTACCTCATAGCACACGCCCTTAATTAAATCTGGCTCGCCTTTTGACTTTCCCTACACTGGGGTGTGGTCCGGTGTCAAATGCTGCCACAGCTACGCGTTTCTTTGCGTGCGACCGCTGCGAAGATGCACTCTGAGCATTGGACCGTCTCTCACCCTCAACATCAGTTTCTAAAGTCTACAATAGAGTCTACAATCAAACAAATGCAAAGCCAGAAACTCGGATCAATGCCAACTGCCGAAACATTCCGAAGTAACTCGGTTTTGGCCCAGAAGCATTCGGCGATCGTCCTCTCAGGAACGGGCTTGACAAGAGCACCTCGTCAGTAGTGTCTGCCCACCAGTACCTGGGGCTTGACGCGTCCGGGAACACGAAAGATCAAACTCTAGCCGTCACATAGTCAATGACGAACGAAATCTTTGAGACTAAAGTAGGGACCATACTGCCGACAAAAACAGGTGAAGGCTACTTTATGGACAATGTAGATTTTACATATTAAACGTCACGTGTAGATGTGTCTGTTTGTGAACTCGTTTCAGGTTATAGGGCTGCAGGCGCCCTATCTTGTCATCGGACTTATGGGGACTGCCTCACAGGTGAGAGCCACCACAGATGGAGACATTCATCTGAAAATGTCTTCCCAGCTTCCTTGCTGCGTGTGGACATCACGTGACAAGGACGGCCTGCTGTGTACTGTACTCTCCCCCTCCTAGAACCTTAGCAGACATAATACTTGTCTTTTCCCTTGGGCATGAGTTAAAACAGCTTCTAAGGAAGCCTTGTTTAAACTGTTTGAACCCGCCTTTGTCTGCAGCTTCACCGACCACAACCGAGACCTCAAGCCCTAAACCCTAAACCCCAAACCCTAAACCTGAGCCCTGAGCCCTGAACCCTTATCAGGCAGGCACCCTGCAGCCTATTCTTTCAGGGTCTCAGGGTTGGGAGCTTACAGTAGAAGCCCTGTGCCAACAACTCTCCCAGATTTGAGCAAACCCCCAATACATCACGCGTATGATTCTAGTATAGTATACTAGTATAAGTATTGCCATATTGCTTTGTTTTGATATTGTTAAATTACCACCAGTCCAGTCAAGTCACCGGAAGGCGGCCCACACAGCCGTCGGACTCCATGGCATTCCCCAAAGCGCTTAGCGTTTACAGGGCTTGGGGCTTCGAGGTGCACGGCCCCAAAGGGCTCAAGAAAGTGTGTTTTAACGGGCTTTTGAGGTGCACGGTTTCTTGAGAACTGCCGGGCTTGTTAGGCTTTTTGGGGTCAGGTAGGGTAGTCTACAGAGTCATAATCTAACTACCCTATGCTTCCGACCTTGTGCAGGGTTTCAGGCGGTTGGGGGAGCCGCTCACCCTCGGACAAGCCAGGCGAGGTATGAATGCTTCAACGTAGAGTAAGGGGAGCTTAGGGCTTAGGGTTTTTGCGTTTAGGGCAACAGGGCTTACAGCGACTCTACAGTGGCTCAAAGGATGACGTCTCTGGGTCTTCAGAGGGTCCCCCCGAGCTCACGAGGCACGTTCTCATGGGAATTCTTGTTGGGGTTATTGTCGTATGGCAGGAAGGTCCAAATAATCCTCAGCATTTTGTTGTTGCGGTTTGAGGTCGAACGGCCCCAGCAAGCTGGAGATGTACGTGCTGCCTTGGACTCGAAGGGGTCGTCCCGGTAGGGAGTCCTTGGCGTCTTCAGCACTGACGTTGGGAAGGACCAAGGGTTTAGGGTTTAGGGTTTAATAATCATAGAATAATAATAATAATATAAGAAGAATCAAATGAATCTTAATAATAATAATATAATAATAATAATAATAAGGTTTTGTCACCTCCTCCTAGCTGTGCTCAGGGTTACGGGTATGAAAGGTTAGGGTTAACCTGCAACCTATGCAACATGCAGGGCTCGTCCAGTGACTCTCCCCTGCCGCGGTTGGGGTGCCGCTTGGCTGCCCAAGGTGTCCAGCAAGCAAACCTATGATAATAGAATCTTTTCAAGAAAACGAAGTAGATAATGATGACAGAATAAAATACTACAGTAGTACAATGCTGACATATTTTGCATTGTACAAAAAATACATACTAGCATAATAACACAGTTTTGTAATCGCAAAAGAATATACGAGTATAGAACATCATAGTGTCGTAATACGAGAATATACAAGTATACAATCATCTAACGATATAAAAGCATATTCCTGGAAACAAATTAACTGAAATACATAGGAATACCACCATCTAACAATATAATCTCAAGCCGCTTGGTCGCAAAGACTCCTTCGGGGCTAACGTCTGAAGAAAGGAGGGCGTTGTGTAAGCCAGGCTCGCGGCTCGCAAACCTTTGTGCGCACCTGTGGGAAACCTTTGCTTTGGATCCCGGTGAACCCTGTGTTCCAGGCCACACACTTCAGCCGCAGGTGCAAGGCTCGATGTTGCAGCCGAAGTGGCATAGTTGTGGCATCCCACAGCACCATGCCACGCCCAACCTCCGGGTTGAGACTTTGGGGCTTCGGCTTTGTTGTTTCCAAGCACTGGTTCACTGGTTGTTGTACGGCGTGTTTGTATGATGTGTTTGTTTTGCCGGTTTCTGGGGGGGGGGGGGGGGGGGGGGGGGGGGTGTATCCTGTTTCTCCGGTCGACCCTCGAACCTCGAACCGCAGGCGTCTCGAACCGCAGGCCAGTTCGTGCCGTACCCGAAAGGCAGCGTACATTCACTGCCCTACTAATTTACAATAGTCAGCAGAGGAAAAGCACCAGCGAAAAACAACTGTGATCACATGTTTTGTATCAAAACGTGTGCTCTGGTGCTACTTTGTCTGCTTCTGTTTCTGGCATTTCTGGGGCGACTTGTTGTGCTCCTGTCTGTGCTATTTATGGTCTGCATTTTGTGTTCCTGTTTGTGCTATTTCTGATGCGACTTGTTCTTCTCCTGTTTGTGCTATTTCAGGTGCTATTTTTTCTGCTCCTGTCCATCCTGCTGGTGCTATTTCTTCTGCTCCGTGCTATTTCTGGTGCCACTTTCTCTGCTTCCTTAAGCCATGCTTGGATTGCCGAGGGCCAACGTGGTTCGCTTTCCTGGTGCCCCTTTTCGCATGTGTGATACATACAACAGCTTGATTTAACCAGTACTAGGGCCAGGAGCATTCTAAAATATGTACATACATATATACCATTCTGAATCTGGGGACTTGCGGGCCCGGGCTACCTAAAAACATGGACCTAGAACCTCAGAACCGCCGAGAGCCTTGGCCACAACTTTGCCACAGCTGTGCTTCAGCATGGGGTCGATGACCTCCAGCAGAAAATCGAGATCGCTGGGGTCCGACTTTCTGTTGTCGCGCTGACTTCGGGCTGCTTCAGCATATTAGGGGGTTTCCGAAAATAGGGGTACCCTTTTTTGGGGGGTCCCTTTAAGAGGCTTCTCGGATTCTCTTCTATTTGGGGTCTAAAAGGGGTACCACCATTTTGGGTTCAGCTACAGGACCAACCAGCACCACACGTTGCCCCCACGTGCAGCCCGTGTGCCACCACGATGTCAAGAAGCAGCTGCTGGAACTTCTCCATCAACATATCCTGTCGAGAGATGGTGGTGTCCGACATTCGGGTATCTTTTTGGGGCACCTTATTCTGAGGGAATACTACGATTCTTGTCGTAAGGTTCAAGAAGTGGGTACTCACAGAAGCTTACCTTTGCAGTGTAGGATGAAGGGCATCTGGAGCAACCCCAAAGAGGATTTTAAAAAAGGTGTGGGTTGAAAAGGTTCCAAGGGCACCCCGTGCTTCAGGAAGCTTCCCTGTTCTCAGGGTGTAGACGCACCTTACTGACTTACTGATGGAGTAAATGATAACAAATTTGATCAGCCTTCTTTGCAAGAACTGACGGTTACCTTATATACTTTAAACATACAAGGCCCGAGGCCCCATACCCAGCCCCGGCCTTGAGATGCTTGATCTTGGGCTGAAACGAGGCGGCAATGGTGAATTCCAGCACGAGCATGTTCTTCGACAGTATTTCCTGAAATTTTCAAGCGGGCTCACGGACAGGGCTCAGGGTTCTGAATTTGTTGGCCCCCCGAGTTTGAGACGTAGGGCCTTCTTTATGCATACAGCGGTCCTTCTCATAGGTAATCGACAACTTTTGTCACAGGATCTTATGAAGCTGAAGACGCGCATCCCTTACAAAGCAAATCTTCAGGCTCCTGAGGTCCACAGATAGGCAAAATGTTCTAGGGCAAAGGCGTCGAAAACAAGCTCCCTTCATCACAAGCCCACAGGGTCAAAGTCTCCGCACTTGGACCCTAAACCCTCTGAACCCTAAACCCTCCCTAAACCCTAAACCCTATCTCCACCGCAAGCCTTGACAATTTAGCCGGCGTCTAGAATACGTCACATCCACAGTCTGCTGGGTCTTGCGCCTTACCTCGAGGGTTTAGGGTGTAGGGGTTTACGGTTTAGGGTCAGCTTGTAGCTTACATACTCTTCTGCAATCAAGGCCAAACCCCCCACAGAGTATGGTTTCTTGGCAGGTTCACAGTGTTATTTGAAGACGTTCTGGGTTCGGTGCAGCACAGGTACTGGGGAGCTTTGGGTCGTGACTTCAAGTTTGTCCCGACCGAAGTCGGTTCAGGGTTTAGGGTTCATGGTTATGGTTTCAAATTGGGATGTTCCCCTTGTCACTAGCAATCCTTAATAGAAATTTCCCATGTGCTCTTAGCAATAGTTGCTAAAATCGATGCACCAAGCAACTACGAAACCTCCTGGACAACCCAAAACCATACAGCCACAGCTGAAGAGGCGCCCAGAGAGGCCTCTTGGCTGCTTTGTATCCTGGGCCATGCAGGCACAAGGGTTTAGGGTTTAGGGTTTAGGGTTTAGGGTCAGCCACGGGACTGGGACCTATCAACGTACCACTAGTGAAGCAGGATACTACAGCTCATTAGCCGCTACTTGTCCAGCCACCCAGGGAACTACAGGTGACCCTTGGCTCTGGGATTTTGATGCTACCGCCTCCTGCGATCCTGTCCCCACTAATCAGCTGCAAGCAAAACATGGTTAAAGGCTAGCTAGAGTAACCTATATACCCTTTAAACAAAAAAACGAAACAAGTCAAGGAGTCATCATCAAGGTCAAGGTCCCTACAGTAAGCTTGAGAAAGTTGGAAGATCTTTTCAGGATGATGGGAGCTAGGCATTCCCGTTGGTATTGCTTTAATTTGGGGCATTGGGGGGGGGGGTAGGATTGGCTCAACTTCAAGCCATAAGCCCATGGTACACAGCCCAGCTGCCATCTTCGGCGACGCCCTGGTCGTCACCCGAATCGTCTGGATGCTGCTTGCCTGGCTCCATTTACGCAAAGACATGAGGGAATGCCCAGGCAGATAGGGATCTAAGGGACCTGTGGGCAACCCGCACAACAATGCGAACGCCCTTCGGGCGAGCATACTGCGAGAATTGTGTCTAGGGTTTAGGGTTTAGATCTGTAGCTCCCGGGTGATCACATGCAGGCGGGTTAGGCTTTAGGGTTTAGGGGAGTCCAGAATGTAGGGGGGGGGGGGGGCCCGCTTTATGTATGGGGGGCTTCAAGGTTCTGCAACTTCTACTGTTCGACTGCACAGACCCCAAGCTCATCTAAGCTCCCTGAATGCAGACATGTGGTGGTTTACGCTAATTAATAAGGGACCCCAAATCTACATCCCCACGTTGTAGGATCCCCTTATGATAAGGACCCAAAAAGGTACCCCTAAACCCTAAACCCTAAACCCTCATTTCGGAAAATCCCCAAAAGGTACCCCCCCCCACTCATTTTCGTAAACCTGAATCAAGATTCCCATATCTGCTGCGAAGCGTCGGAGGTTGTCAAGCTTCTGCTGCAGTTGGCGAAGCTCGCGCCCAGGGTACATCCAATTTAAGAACCTCTGTCGCAGCTGCATTCAGAAGGATCCGGTTTAGGGTTAGGGTTTAGGGTTTAGGGTCTATTCAGGTTTCAGGGTTTAGGGTCTTCTCAAAGAGCTGTCTTGCAAACCAAGAAGAACCGAAAGCCTCAACCCTTGATGTTCGGCTGTGCGCTTCGACTGGCAGAAGGGCTCGATTCAGAAGTCGGCTGTTCGCTCCGAAGATTCCATAAACAACGACAGTAAACCCCTACACTACGTACCATCCAGAGCCTTTAGGGAAGCATGAAACAGCCCAACTTAAAAACCCAAAACCCCATGAATCCTGCAAGCCCTCAACAAGCCCCGTGCGACACACCTAAACACCAAGCCATATGAAGCCCTAAACCCTCAGCCCTAACCCCTGACCCCTAACCCCTGAACCCTAAACCCTCAGCCCTGAGCCCTAAACCCTAAACCCTACACGTCCGAGCAGCTCGTGCAGCTCCAGGCTCCCGGTCTGTTCCAGATCCAGTCGCTCGTGGAGGTCGTCGCAAGCTTTTCCTTGCTAATCGCTGCAGGCAGTTTAGGTTTACTCGGCGCTATCTCTGAGTCCGAGCAACTGAGCGCGACTGCACTGTGAACCAGCACATCATCGGCACCATCCCCCAGCAGTATTGGAACTACAGGGCGGCATCCCAATTCACCAGCCGATCCGACAGGACATCCAAAGGAAAGGTTGAGATCTCAATGATAGGTTTAGGGTTTAGGGTTTTCTTGGCACCCGACTAGCCACAGCACAGCGGGGTTTGAGGTTTAGGGTTTAGGGTTTAGGGTTTAGGGACGAGAGTACTCATCGGGGGGTTCCGAAAATAGGGGTACCCTTTGTGAACTACTTTGGGAAATGCCCATAGAGTAACCTATATTTGCCCTAGGCCCTGAGCCCTTCTTTCTGCACAACTTCGAAGGCTTGTGCAGTTCCAGGAATTGCAGCATATTGGTCAACCCGCATGTGGTGGTGCCACTGAGCGGCGAGACAGCCGAATGCTGCAGGTCTCGACGACAAACCAGAACTCCTGCCAGCGCCAACGTGCCCGGCAAGCTCTCTATGGCACCTCATTTGCCCTTCTACCGACCTGTCTGTCTGCCGAATTAACGGCTTATGTTCTGTGCAAGCAATGCTGTTGCTGCTCGTGTGCTATCTACCTAAGTCCACAACTCTGGCACTCTCTTCTTCTTCTTCCTCCTCTTCTTCTTCTCCCCCTCCCCGCGCACTGGGCGCGCCCAGCCACTGATTCTCCCTCTCTCTTTTCACCTGTCTCTCCTTCCTTGGTTTTCTTTTCAACTTGGCGTCGAGGTCGATTGAGCCGGCCGAAGCAGGAAATTTGACGACCCCGATTGGCCCGAGCAGCTCTCTGACCCGTGTGAGCTGCTTCTACCATGGCCCCCTTTCCCCCATGAGACTGCCCTGACGACACCCTACTGTGCGCGTAGCTGCGAGCGACTTCCACTGCCCTAAGTCCCGGTGGCGACATGCCTCTTCCACAAAAAAAGTCTCTTTCAACCCTGCCTCATCCTGTCGCTGAGGTGGGTGACTCATGGTGACTCTACTTCTATAATTTCTAAGAAGCATGCATTTCAACTATGGCATTGGACCTCCTTGCTGATCAGGAACTGCTGCGAGAAGCCCTGCCGCAGTCGGCATGTCAGGTGGGAAAGCTAAGATTCACGACTTCCACTTTCAAACCATTCCAACAGTTACTTAGGAGTGAACTCCGGACCTCCCAACGCCACTGCGTGGCTCAAGTGCTACTGCATCTGAGGCACAGTTCCAGGCGTTGCACCCAAGTTTGTCAAGAGCCTGTTGGCGGCTAACAGAAGCGTCAGCAGGGAGTGTGCGCGTATACAAGGGTCAGTCTTGGGGATAATTGCTCAGGTTACCTACATCAATCTGTGGTCCACGTCGGCAGGCGGCATGCGTATTCGACTGCCCGTGATCTCTAGCGGCCCTAACCCCGAATCCATCCAAAAAGCCAACACCAAACCATTCCTAAATGATGCCTTCAACCCACAGGCCCCCCCCTCCCACTAGCTTGGGACGTCGGGTTGCGCCACACCCTACCGAAACCCGAAACTCTCAACCCTAAACAGGACCAAGCTCGAAGAGAGGATCGCAAATCCCGACTCAACCTCGAGGTGAAACTCCCTTTGAGGCCCCAGCTCGCGCAGGTCGGCTTCCTTGACCTCCAGCTGAGGCTCAGGTCGAAGAACTCTCGACTTGTGAGAGAGAGATCTATATATATATATATATATATATAATATCTACTATTACTATTGTTGTTATTATTATTATCATTACTATAGAGAGAGAGAGAGAGTTTAGGGTTTAGGGTGTAGGGTTATGGGGGGGGGTTCCGAGAATAGGGGTGGGGTTCTATTCAGATACTAAAAAGGGGTACCCCTATTTTTGGCACATGCCCAGTAGCATGATCTTGACTATCCAGAATAAGTACCATTCCGATAAAACGGCCTCTGCATTGGAGGCTTCTGTGGAAGACGTGGGTGGTTCAGATATCGTGCTTCATTATGTGGCTTCGCGCAATACAGCGCTTTCACCACCTGACACACACCTGCACGATGACCCGAGTCCTACCAGCTTGAATGCCCACCTGAAAGAAAGCAAGCCCCACACTGAGCCCAAAACTCTCCGAAATGCTGATGCTCACCACCACCAACCACCTCCACCACCAACACTACCACCACAGACGCGTGACGGTGTGGAACCGCCGCCGGATGTCGCTGAAGTAGTTGTTGCAGGAGCTGAAGGCCCAGCCTTGTTTTAGTGGCCCTAAACCCTAAACCCTAAACCCTAAACCCCAAACCCTAAACCCTAAACCCTAAACCCTAAACCGGGTGTCTTAGGCTTCTTTGGCTTCCGGGAGCTGGACCTGGGATCTGAATAGGGTATCTCCTTAGAAGGAAGATCAGAATCCCCATTCTGCCCAAGAAAGGAAGATCATCGTCCCTAGATTTTTCACTTATTATATGAAGATAGTAGTCCCTTTATCGTCCTTATACGAAGTATGCGGATGTTACAGAAGATCAACGGCCCCGAGCACCAACATGCCTGTGACTTAGGGTTTAGGGTTTAGGGTTTTAGGAAACATCCCGGCTGAAAGGCGAAGGTTCGTTTGGCAGCGCATTCCCCCCTGCTTCCGGAGTTTCAGGGTTTTTGGGGCTCGCAAGGCTTTGCCCTTGGATTTCTTAGAGGCATGAGCCGCAAGATTCGGAATTCCGGTTGCCAGAAGCCGGGCAGCCGAGAAATTGATCTTGATCTAGTACTCCGACCGTCTCGTGGTCCTGGGGCTGCATAGCGGATTGCTTTTCGCACGTCGCCCTTCAAACAATAAGGGCCAGTTAAAACCCAAAAAAACAAGACATGCAAAGGCTGGAAGGGCACCACTGGGCATGCGTCAGCGTTCACCCCCCCACCCTATCCCCACCTGTGGTTCATGGTCTGTGGTTCATGGTGGTTTGTTTTTGCCGCCCGCCTAGCTGAACTGGCCATCCACATTGCAGGGATCTGGCTTGACCAGGAGCTGAGGAGTTTGTGTGCTTAGATATTTCGAGTTTAGGAGTTTGAGGTTGAGGTTTCGGTTTAGGGTTTCCTCTCTCCCCCAGGTTCGTGCTGGGACCGGGTGGCTAGGGTACGATGGTTGAACCGCTAGCCATCTCACTGATGAGCAAGTGAAGCTGAAGGTGGAGCCCCACCTCTAAACCCTAAACCCTAAACCCTAAACCCTAAACCCTAAACCCTAAACCCTAAACCCTAAACCCTAAACCCACACCCTAAAGCCAAACCAGGCTCGGCCTCAGGGGGCTGGTTCCGAAGTTGAGACTTCAGGAGGCCCATGCGCAATGAAGGGTTTAGGGTTTAGGGTTTAAGGTGAGTTCAGGGATCACAGCTGCTAGTAAAGGGAAGGAAGTACCGGAAACAGGGCTTGAGGGCTTGGAAGTTACATGAGCTATTGCGGGCTAGGGGCCAAAGCATCGAAGATTGCGTCGCACCATTCGCTGCTGATCTGCTCCTCGACGCAGCTGGGGCTTCTGGAAAGGGCTACAATGAGACCGCTTCGGCACAAGGCAAGCCGCCAACTTACCCGTTGCTACCGCGAGGTAGGGCGTTGCTGAACCGGCTGCGAAGAAAACCACCTTCTTGCAGGATGTTGAACACATTGGGGGGTTTACGAAAAATAGGAAACCCTAAAACAGCCCCCCATATGGTAGGATCCCCATATAATAAGGGACCCCAAAAAGGCACCCCCTATGTTCGGAACCCCCATTTTAACTTTTGCCATCTCAGACTTGGGTGATGGGCTTCCACGGTTCACATGTCATGATTTGTTAGTAATGGCTCTTGGCAGTATGTTTGGTGCGGCCGAGCCGTCACCGCGTAGATCCACGTTAGCCAGCGTAGTTTCTGCGGGAAGCAATATCAGCATGCTGGGCTTGGGCTTGGGAACGTACGCAACTGCGATGCGAGGATCGTCAAGAACATGCTCAAACACCTTCCTTCGCAGGCCAAACTAGCTAGGCATTTCCGGCACTTCTTGCTGCTTTCTTCGAGGGTCTGACAGCCTTGTTCCACCTCGTTTTGCGGCACTATCGGCAACAGCATCATCCCCACACTACTGGAACCTTTAAAAGCGTTTTCAGCGGAGTGTGGACATTAGATGTGCGTTGGACATCCACGTGGGTGGCACTGCTTATACACAGCAGGCACTAAGTCTGCTTTCCGATTGCTTCGACTTGATGGAAACCCCATAGTTAAACTGTGGCAAAAGTTCCCATACCAGCCACTTGGCGCGCCTTGCCCTGGCATATCGCAAAGAGCATCTCCGAGAATGCCCGTCGATCTAACAGGCCTTGTGCTGCTTGTCGTTTGGAAGGCAACCTATGTACATTTGCGGCGTTTCTAGGTCTGAAAGGGATCTGTTTCATGATCTACTGTGCCACGTACCCATGCAATAACCAAGCACAACATGCAGTACACCCATCTGATGCAGCACGTATGTTTAAAACCAGCATGAGAGTAGTCATAGGAAATAGCAGTGACAACAACAGAAAAGTAGAATGATGGAAAATGAAATCGAACCAGCAGAGGCAATACCTACATTTTCTCTATAAGCTTGTATCAAAAGAGGATGTTCCTACCTCAAGACCTCATCCTGCACTCACCGCAACCTTGATAGAAACCCTGTTCTTCAGAGAGGTCTGTAGCACTCCATGAATTCGGGGGATATGCATGTCCTGAATGTCATGGCCATGGCAAAGCCTGACCCAAAACTGAGAGCCCGCCTGTGCTGCCATGCGCCCGCACCTGCACCACAACATCGCTTACTTGGTAGGGAAGTTGGGAATTACCCCCCCAAAGTATGCAAAAAAGGTAAAAGAACGATTATTGTCCGTGTCGTGGCGGATTCGGCCGGTACTGCAAATGATTCCTCGCAAGGGTCATGCAGGGGAAGCACCTAACTCCCCCCAATTCCCTATTACGAGACCAAGCCCTAGTTGCACCAACCTCTTCCTTGCCTGGGTTTAGGGTTTAGGGTTTTTTTCGGGTTTAGGGCACTGAACTTCTTTGCCTAAGCCCTCGCTGCTATATAAGCGCAAGCAAGAGTGCCGTGAATGGGCTTTCGGTTCAATACTAGGGGAGGAACTACCCCTACCAACAACAATCAATGCAAAAGCCGCCGGGGAAGTCCCATACCACGGCGATGTAGGTTTAGGGTTTAGGGTTTCGGGTTTAGGAAACCCCTCGCTCCGATGCCTAGCTGGGGCTGCAGGTGATACTGATGCTGTTGACTAGTTTCCGAACTCGCCCCGAAACATGTCAGAAGCACCCCTAAACCCCAAACCCTAAACCCTGAACCCTGAACCCGGAACCCTGAACCCTGAACCCTGAACCCTAAACCCTAAACCCTAAATAACATGGGGTCCGGGTTCTCTCGCTTTCTCTGCGTCCCCTACGGTTCTGCAAAAGGCGGCTTCGGGCCATCGTTTCGTGAGTCTGCGGATGACATCATCTAGTAACATAACTTCAATATAGCCGTGTACAAAATCATAAATACAATGAGAAGATAGCTAAATACAGTACTGAGTGTTTCATAACATATCAATATACAAACATCATAAACCAACATGAGAATAGCAATGCAATACATAAAGGAATTTAGTACAGTAGTGTAATCATATAGCAATACAAAATGTAACAATATAACTATAAGAATATAATTATATTCACATAAAAAGATAAACATATACTAAAATCATGAACGAACGCAATAATACAATAGTGAAACCAGCCATAAGCTTATGTCCAGCCCGGAAATGGGATCCTGAGGCGCCACACAACCCGAAGTCCAATCCGAGAACTGGAGCCTCCAAAACCTCCCTTTTGGCTGCATAGTATGAGTCTGAGAATATAAAAATATTGTAGTAAAAACTACTATATTTATATAATAAGAAAAAATGGTTTTTGTGGGGTCCTTAAGTGACCTACAGGAAAAAGCATGGTAGAAAGGGACGAGGCCCACAGAAGCAAAGGGCCTTGTCGTAGTACTGGAAGAAGTCTATGGCCGTTGGGATGTCCAGTGCCTTGACCGCTTGTGGCAGCCTCAGGAAATAAAACCTTTTACATCCAGGCCTCTGAGGAAATAAAACCTAAACCCTAAAACCCTAAAACCCTAAAAACCCTAAACCCAAAACCCCACTAAAAGGCCCTAAAAGATAGGCCGCAGTGCGACCATAGCGCTGCAATAAATTTATGGCCTTCTAGAGGCAACCCGAGCTTGGGATTAATTACCTTGGAGCACTCTCCGAGCCTTGCTAGGGTACATGAAGCCTGAACCCTGTCTAGGGTTCAAGGCAAGACTCGACATCTTCCATCCTGACCTCCTGAAGGCCCTCTAAGGGCGTTGTGGGCTGAGGGGTTGCAGTGGCCTTTCGTGGATTGCAATAGGCCTTGATCTGGCCTAAATCCCAGAACAAGTAGGTTAGGGTTTAGGGTTTAGGATCTACATGGGACGGCTTCGGGGGTTTCTGGGTGAGGTTTAAATCCAAGAGTGGTTTGTGGCGGAAACTGTATCGAAGTTGAATAAAAAAAGTAACCGCGCCTTAATGATCCGTGCATCTCGCCTTGCTTGAGGCTATGCAGGCTCTTCTTGGCAGGGTATACTTAAAATGTTCTTATCCTCTTGTAAATAGTAGAAAAATCACATTGGGAAATCATTTTTTGGCACATATTAGAAAAGTATATCAGCAAATTAGTATATGATGACCTTAGTATATGAAACAAATATTAACAAGCTAGTACATTATTGGGTTTGGAACCCAGGCTTCTGCAGAAGCTTGGGCGCGAGCAGCTGCCGGCCAGGAAAGACCTCGGGATCCTGGCACATGGGCGGTGGCTGCCAAACAAAAACCCCCTGTTTCTTTTGCAGTTCCAAAAAACCCTCAACCCTAAACTCTGTTCTTTTTCTGTAGCTCCTAAACTCTCAACTCTTAGCCCTCAACTCTTGCTTTGAACTTAAGAACCCTAAACCCTAAACCCTAAAGCCTAAACCCTAAACCCTATGACCAGTGGTAACTGAGTCCCCCAGCCGTGCCCTTCGACAGTAGCCAGGGCGGCAGTGCGATAAGAGCACAACAACAGCTGTACCTACTTGGAGGTTCAGGGTACTTTTAACCCCAATTATAAGTAGTGTAATTATAAGCCGCCTTAGTCCCCTAAGTAGGTTATAAGTAGTAAGTACCCATGAACCTCCAAGTATCTTACCTTGATTGTAAGGTTTCCACCCCAAACCCTGAACCCCAAACCCTGGTTTCCAAAACAAACCCGGAAAACGATGAAGAAAACAGCAGGGACATGTCCTAAGATTTAAGAAGAGCCCAGAGAACTACTGGGCATCCGCGGCCCCCGAAAAGCCTCGCAAAGACCCCTAAGGATGTACCCCTAAGAGGTTCCCTTCATCTATATATATATATATATATGTATATATATGTATATATATGCTCACCCCCCCCCCCCCCTCGACAGACCCCCGGAAGCAAAAAAAGGGCTGAGGGCGCGACGGACAGCATAGCTGCACACAGTAGCCAGACACGTTAACAAACAATAGAGATATATGGTACCCCCCCTCCCCAAAGATCTATACTTTTTTGCTTTGCTTAATGCCTTTGATGTTTTTCTCTGTTGTTGTATGTTTTTCTTTTGTTGTCTGTTAACCCTATGTGTTTCTATTTTAAAACCCTTATTGAAATATTGAATGTCCAGAAGGGTTGGCATTATTGAAACCCTTATTGAAATATTGAATCAACAAGGGTGGTCATTATTGAAACCCTTATTGAAATATTGAATTTCAATAAGGGTTGGCATTATTGAAACCCTTCTTGAAGTATTGAACTTCAATACGGGTGGTCATTATGGAAACCCTTATTGAATATTGAATTTCAATAAGGGCGGAACCAAGAACTAAGAACTAAGACTGCCAGGGGCTCTTGGTCTGAGTTCTTAGTTCCTAGTACAGCCCTTATTCAAATTCAATATTTCAATAAGGGTCTTAAAATAGAAACACATAGGTTTGGATTCTTAGTTCCTAGTACCGCCCTTATTGAAATTCAATATATTTCAAAAAGGATTTCAATAAGAGGTAACCCAGGAACTAAGAATCCGTACCGGATAGAGGTCTCATTCGTTTGAAAGGAATTCCTATTGCATATTCATTTAGTAGGATTGTACTAATTCTTGTTAAACGAATCTTATTTTTCATAGGAGTCCTATTAATTCCTATTAATCTTCACTGCGTTCTTTTGATTTGTTAAGGGTTCCTATTCAATTTAATGGGCTTTCTACTAGCTTCCCCGATAAATTTCGTAGGAGCCCGAAAGATTCCTACTTATTTTCATAGGATTCCAGTGAAGTTTCATATGGTTCCTAATTATTTTGATAAAGCTCCTACTACTGCAATAAGACTCATATCAATTTCAGAGCTCTTACTCATGATATGTGGATTCGTATTAATTTTAATAGGGATCTGATTCATTTGAAAGGGATTCCTATTGGTTTAGGCTCATATCATTTTTAATAGGATTCCTATTAGTTAAGGGTTCACATTCGTTATAGGAGTCCCATTGGTTCCTATTAATTGTAGTAGGGGTCCTCTTCAGTTTATTAGGATTCCTATCAACTATCATAGGGTTCTCATTAACGTGGGCAGAAGCGCAGCATCAAGCACTTTTCCTCGCACTTCCGTAAGCAACTCCAGTAGCTGTTGCTAGCATAGCTCTCTGTGTTTTTAATATATTTCATATTTCTCATGAGTGTAGAACCCCTAAAAGAATCTCACCAAAACCTGAGTTTCCAAAAATCCAAAAATCCAAAAATCCCAACCCAAGTTTCGGATTTTTGGAAACTCGAGGAATTTGCTCAAAATCCAAAAAACCCAAAATTCCTCGAGTTTCCAAAAATCCAAAAATCCAAAAATCCCAACCCCAGTTTCGGATTTTTGGAAACTCGAGGAATTTGCTCAAAATCCAAAAAAACCCAAAATTCCTCGAGTTTCCAAAATTCCAAAAATCCAAAAACCCAACCCCAGTTTCGGATTTTTGGAAACTCGAGGAATTTGCTCAAAATCCAAAAAAACCCAAAATTCCTCGAGTTTCCAAAATTCCAAAAATCCAAAAATCCCAACCCCAGTTTCGGATTTTTGGAAACTCGAGGAATTTGCTCAAAATCCAAAAAAACCCAAAATTCCTCGAGTTTCCAAAATTCCAAAAATCCAAAAATCCCAACCCCAGTTTCGGATTTTTGGAAACTCGAGGAATTTTGGGTTTTTTTGGATTTTGAGCAAATTCCTCGAGTTTCCAAAAATCCGAAACTGGGGTTGGGATTTTTGGATTTTTGGATTTTTGGAAACTCGAGGAATTTTGGGTTTTTTTGGATTTTGAGCAAATTCCTCGAGTTTCCAAAAATCCGAAACTGGGGTTGGGATTTTTGGATTTTTGGAATTTTGGAAACTCGAGGAATTTTGGGTTTTTTTGGATTTTGAGCAAATTCCTCGAGTTTCCAAAAATCCGAAACTGGGGTTGGGATTTTTGGATTTTTGGATTTTTGGAAACTCGAGGAATTTTGGGTTTTTTTGGATTTTGAGCAAATTCCTCGAGTTTCCAAAAATCCGAAACTTGGGTTGGGATTTTTGGATTTTTGGATTTTGGAAACTCGAGGAATTTTGGAGTGGTGCTCTTCCCCCCCCCCCGCTTCCTGGACAGATCGGAAATACAAGTCCGGGGTCTGTCGAGGGGGGGGGGGTGACCATATATATATATACATACTCCGAATATGGCCCTTATTGTTCCCTTAGAGGATCTTAAAAAAGGGTGGCCCCCAAACCCAAGGGTGCAACCTTAAGGGGGTCCAAGCTACAAACCCTAATCCCGAAACCCGAAACCATACACCCTAAACCCTAAACCCTAAACCCTAAACCCTAAACCCAATACCATGACAGAAAGCCTTGTCCACGCCCAAGCCGAGCTTGGAGTTGGAGTTGGTCTTGCGCTTGCGGAGGAAAGTCTCCCGCGCCTGCGCTTGGGTGTAGGGCCGGTCGCTATGGGCCTTAGGGTTTAGGGTTTAGGGTTTTTTTTTGCCACCCGCCTAGCCGACCCCACTGGGATCACTCCGCAGGGAACAATCGTAGTCTCACTCGTGTGTGTCATAAGCAAAACGGGCCCCGAAGCATCCCCAACTCGCCACCGCCCACGCACCATCACAACAAACTGAGCTACCACAACACGTCATCATCACGGGCGAGGGGGCTGTGTCCAGGCCAGGTTCTTCAGGTCATGCCCGTCGCCCTGTTGATGCGACGCATGCCCTGGAACCCCTTGACTTGAAACACTAGTTTCCGCTCTGCCCTCACAGCTTGGTGTCCCGAGCCCCTGAGATGTCAGCACCAGCCCTACAACGAAACACAGTTACACCCCTTTATACAGTTCCAGGTCATCGGGCTCGGCGACACTTGAGGCACAGCGAAATGTTAGGGCTCATTAGGCACTCGTTTTGTGTGCCTGGCCCCCTGTAAAGTGTGACCGGGCTCCTTCACTTGCAGCCCTCTGTCCATGGAAAAATCGCAACCCTACCTTCCTGTACAAAGCGCCGTCGTCCCGTTGCTACCCCGTGCTGCAGTCAACTTCCGAGGGAAGACGTGGCTTTTGTCCTATTCGGAGCACCAAAACACCCAAACAGCCATCCGCAACACATCACCAGTTTCGACCGCCACGTCTTACCCTCTTTTGGCTGTTCCTCACTCGTACCTACAGGTTTTTCACAAGACGATGGCCCGTTGATCTGTGCCCAGTCAGTGCCCTTCGCCATCGATTTGTGCAAACCTATAATGCCTAGCAGACATGGCTGGAGGCACCAAATCGAAGCACCAAAACACCCGGACAGCCATCCTCAACAGCTCACCAGTTTGCATCACCTCCATGTCTTGCCCCTATTTTGAGGGAATTAGCGTCTCCAGGCTTCCTACTCTACTCGGAAATTCCGGGGGAGGATGAGGTCTACGGCACCAAATAGATGCAACAAGACACCCCCACAGCCATCCATAACAGATCACCAGTTTCAACCTCCACTTCCTGCCCTGGTCGCGAGAGTTGGGTGTGAGGCATAAAACACAACTACGTCCCCTAAGTAGGAACCACAAGAATGGTCAGGCAAAGACCCCCTCTCCTATGTGTGTTCGCATTGAATTGCTTAATTTTCTACCCACGTGCATCGAATTGTTGCAGGCAACCACGTGCATTGAATTGTTGCAGGCAGCGTGCGGTTTTGGGAGAAAACATGTCACACCCTATGTTTTCACACCCAGGGTATCCACCCAAACCTTAGCTGGGACCCATTATAACCGCATGCAGGCCGTGTGTGCGTTGCAGGACGATCGAATTTCTCTCTCACGGGGGGACTCACCGGCATGTCATATCGGGGTGCGGGCCAGGCTAGTTAACGGGGGTTTAGGGTTTAGGGTTTAGGGTTTAAGCAGGGGAGCGGCAAAAAGATTCTCGACAAAACTGTAGTCCTTGTTCTGGGAAGCCCCAAATGGTCACTTTTGGGAAGCCCTCATACGGGCTTGCTTGTAGAGGAGGCTTGTGCTTCAGGGGAAAAGTAAGTACTAAGAATCGTTATGTGACCGGAGACTAACAGTCAAAGCAAGCGAGCACCACCAAGCAGCACAAAGAAGTCCAGAGACCCACAGCCCTCAACATGTCCTGTAACCCTCCGTCACTCTTGAAGCGGGCAAATGCCTGGGACTCTATTTACCTACAGTGTAGTAGTAACTGCCCTGAATTGTTAGGTATAACCCATACAAAACTGTAGGTACAGACGGTCCCCGGTCGTCCTAGCGGGCTGACACTTCGAAAGCCACCCCCCTCATCTGCCAGCGGGAGTGGGCCTTGTTCCTCATCGAATCCCTGAAGGTTGGAATGATCTGCGGCTTTGCTTTGGCCTGCGCAGAGAACATGCGTGAGCAAGGGCCTCTCATGCAATCTGCTACCACCCTAGAAACCCTAAGCCCTCCTACCCTAAACCCTAAGCCCAAAACCCTTTCTGTGGAGACTGTGGGATCCTGGATGGCAGCACACTTCAGGTTAGGTTGGATTGTCTGAAGTGGTCGGAATGTTCTCGTGATTTGATCCGATTCTGCAAGGTCCGGAAGTACCCTAACCCCTCAGAAATGCACCGCCTCTGCTTCGGTCTTGCTTGGGACGGAGGCGCGCCGTTTCATCGCTTTGGAAGGTGATCGCTCCTGGAGGCAGGAAGGGGTCTGGGTTAAGGACTTTAGGGGCTTGCGACTCTCTGGGCGAGGCGAAGGCGATCTCATGCGGTTTTGGGTTATCATTGTGCCTTTTGGAACCCGACGTTCGATGCTCACCCTCTCACGCGGCTGCCGAAGCAACTGACCGGAAGTCTGACTAGACTAGAGGGAAGCTTGACGAATCAAGGTGGCACTATGATAACCGGACCAGTACAGTCCATTTACACAAAAAGAGAAAGGGAGGCAGCTCCCAGGCATCTGATTCAAGCTACTCGATTGACATTGCAACAAAGAACTCAGCATCACAGCTCTTTAGGTGTCCCTAAGGTGCGGGCTAAGCCGTGTGCACACGAAGGCTGCATCAGTGACAACGTGACTGACTTGTATCGTCGTGGTGGTGAGGGAGCAGTAGCAGCAGCAGCGGAAGTAGAAGTAGCAACAGCGTCAGTGGCAGTGATAGAAATTACCATTCGCAACTTCAACTAGCAATTCCGTAGTAGAAAAAGACATTTGGGAGTGGCAGTCGTGCTCGAAATGTCCATTGGAAGAATGATGAGAAACAGCAAGAGGCAGTAACAGCAATAGCAAGAGCAACGGTGCAAGTGGCGATTATGAACCGGCCAATGTATAGTTTGTTCAAGTCAAAATGATCGTGTTCGTGCTATGCATCAGAGTCTCCTGCTGAAGAGCAGCACTGGGAAGGGAATCATGCCAGCTAGCTACTCCCTTACACCGGCGGCCTGCAACAGCTGCACATGACATACTACCCCAACTGTAGGGGAAAGAAGACATGAGAAACTGCTCCCAACTTCCCTAAACCCTGCCAGCAAGCTTCCAAGTCAGCCCCTCTGGATTCAACAAGCCCCAAAGGTCCGAACGGCCACTCTTCCCACGTCTCCTCTTCGTTGCCTTCCTTCGGGGTTTGGACCTGTGCTCCCCAGCTGCTACCTACGTCTGTAGACCTTTTTATGCGCCAGCATACACGAAAAAACCCTTAGTTTGTTTACACCCGGCTGCAGGTCTCGCTTAGACGCGGCCAACTCTAGCGCCAATACTTTCTGCTGCTCCCAGGTTTGGGGTTCCCCCCCCCCCCCCCCCCCACGCATGGTCTGTGGTTCATGAAGGTTCGGCTGAAGGGTTTATTTAGGGTTTTCACACCGACCCATGGTGGGTCTAGGGTTGTAGGCGAAGAGTACTCATCACCCCCTGTGGTTCGTGGTGATTTTTTGACACCGCCAAGCAGACCAGCCACACTATGGTTTAGGGATCAGGGGTCTCTCCCCTCTGGTTCGTGGTTGTTTCGGGGGCTTAGGTTTACCCCTCTTCCTGTGAGGTTCGTGGTGGGTTTAGGGTTAACGGTCGGGTTCTGGAAGGGGGGGGGGGGGGGATACCATTGGTTGGGAGGGGGAGTCGAGAACGCGAAGCGGGCGGAGACGCAAAAAAAGGGCCGCGCCAACGTCGATGCCACAAAGAGAGAACCCTAAACCCTAAACCCTAAACCCTACACCCTACACCCTAAACCCTAAACCCTAAACCCCTGCTACGTCGCCGCCTGTGGTACCGCAAGCCTGGTTGCATGGATCTTCGGCAGCTGGTCGGAGGAGACTCTGGACATGTCACCACATGTCTGAAGATCCCTCGTGCAGTGAAGGTCTCCCAAAAGGAAACAAGTAAACCAGCCCTAAACCCTAAACCCTAACCTAAACCCTAAACCCTAAACCCTAAACCCTAAACCCTAAACCTGCCAGGTTGTGCTGGGCTGGGGGAGCTGCAGCTTTGGCACCTCTCTGATGACAGGGGGGGGGGCCCTCATTTCTTTCTGGATAGGTTTAGGGTTTCTGCAGCACCATCTAGGTTTAGGGTTTAGGGTTTAGGGTTTATTGTTTCGGTTTAAGGCTCCTGTATTGAACGGTGGCCCCGCCTGTAGCTGCGGGGGCGTCGCCAAAGTCTGCCGTCGAGCCTTGTCGAAGAGAGCGAGATCTAAGCCTGGACACAAGTAGGGTTTAGGGTTTAGGGTTTTGCCACCCGCCTAGCTGGGTTTAGGGTTTAGGGTTTAGGGTTACTATACTAACTTCGGTTAGAGGATTCATAACGTAAATACGACTTATGGCACAATTAAGGGCCCCTACATGCAGGCTGACCGGACGCTTGGTTGAGGGGCCAGCAGCTTTCCGGCGCGGTTTAGCAGTTTACGGCTGTAATCTTGTGTTTTGCACGCTGCGATATGGCATGGGAATTCGGCAGTCAGGTGGGTTGCCACCCCTAAACCCTAAACCCTAAACCTTAACCCAAGATCGGGGGCTTTTTGAGTCCAAAGCCAGCCTTCTTGGCCAGGCGGCTCAAACTCCTGACAAGGTTTACCCCTAAACCCTTTTTACCCTTTTTACCCTAAACCCTAAACCCTAAACCCTCAACCCTAAACCCTCAACCTTGCCGAAGACCCTTCGACCTCCTTGCAGCCCTGGCTACCCAAGCAAGCGCCCGAAGAGAGCTGCCGCTGCCGCGGGGGCAGCTTCGGCTTCTCCTCCTTTTGAAACTAGGGTTTAGGGTTTAGGTTTTAGGGTTTAAGCTTAGGGTTTAGGGTTTAGGGCTCTTTTGGCTGTCTATAGGGTGTGTTTTCCTCGTGTGACTCGTGTTTACACCCCAATAGTGTTGGGTGTCTGTGGCGGTGTTTGTTTCGTGTGCTTAGGACTGCGGACAAGGGGCCCAAAATAAGATCAACTCCAACGTGCTTGTTGGGGATATGCTGTCGGGGCTCCACAAAGCCAATCTGAAGACTGCAGGCTTAGAACCTGCCTAGAGCATGCCGTAGAGGAACCAAATGAGCTTCAACAAAGTATAGCACATACATGACTGAAAAATATCCACAGAGACCCTGTATATGGAAAAATGAGATATCTTAGAAAGTATATTCTAAACTATATTGTACTCTAATATAAAAAAATATATATACTACTATACGACATTAGACTATATTATGTATATATATATATCACAATATATTATCGTCGCGGATCGTGGCGGCTCCTCTCTGCCCCCCGAAGTTCAAGTGCAACGAATCAACCGGGGAGCCGACTACGTTGAAGTTCCCTGGGGTTTAGGGTTTAGGTTTTTTTGCCAAGCCGCCTAGCTGACAGAAAACCAAGGGTTTAGGGTTTAGGGTATCTCGAAGCCCAGATTCTACTCTACAGAGCATCATGCCCTGCCCCGGAATTCCTTTTTCAGAGCCCAGTGTGCAGGCTGGCCATCGGCCACTTATTAGTTAAGCTTGTGACAAGCTCCGCACTCTGGATCACCACTCTTTGAGGGCCCCGTCCTCTGCTGCGGTGGCAGAGGAGGTGCGACTGATGGCTGAGGCCTGTGCCAGATTTGTCTTGCATTGCACTTCTGTAGCTTGTAAATCCTATAAGCCCTTTAAGCCCTAAAAACCCTATAAACCCTATAAACCCTATAAGCCCTATAAACCCTATAAGCCCTTTAAGCTCTATAAACCCGTCAACCGTCTAACTGGATTCGTTACAAGTTGGGTTTGACCGCACCTTCAACTGCCCATCTCTCGTCATGAGCGCTGGACTTGCCATTCCCAATGTAGCCTATAGGTGTTATGTGAATTATAATTATTAATATAATTGTTAATATTATTATTAATATTATTCTTCATATTATTATTAATATTATTATTAATATTAATATTATTATCTTATTATTAATATTATTATTAATATTATTATTAATATTATATTAATATTATTATTAATATTATTATTAGTAGGGCCTACGTGTTATGTGTTTCGAAGACTGGATGCACATGGCGGTGTATAAGAATATACGCGCATACAAGGGGTCGGCGACGAAAGCTCGAGAGTAACAGGGCAAAGTCAGCTTCTTAAAGACGTCTTTACTCACAGGCTGAGAAGCACCCTGCCTTCTCTCACCTGCACCCGGATGAGATTTCACAGCAACCACCACTGATGCTGAAAACAGCCCATTCCATTTTGCAGTCCGTGAACGCCAAACCCTAAACCCTAAGCCTTTAAACTCTATAACCCCTAAACTCTGAACCCTAAACCCTATAAACCCTATAAACCCTATAAACCCTATAAACCCTAAACCCTAAACCCTAAACCCTAAACCCTAAACCCTAAACCCTAAACCCTAAACCCTAAACCCTAAACCCAGCCTTGGACTCGCGGCGGCTGTTGGCACGCGATCCTCCTGGCAAATATTGCTTATAAACTAGTTGGTAAAGGTTTAGGATTTAGGGTTTAGGGTTTAGGGTTTAGGGTTTAGGGTTTAGGGTTCAGGGTTCAGGGTTTAGGGTTTAGGGTTTAGCCCTCCCCCCGACCCAATAGACGCTTTCGGGACTATGTAGGGCAGCTAGTTCCCTCAATCCCTGCTCAGAAATCATGAGCTATTGAGATTGACTCGGAAGGCCTCTCATCCAGGGCCGTTTTGGACCATGCAAAAGCCAGCAGAAAGCTTCCCCCTACACCCTTTTCCAAGAGACTTCGCCCGCCTCGATAACATCCCCTGTGAGCCAAGGCCGCCCTGCAAGCCCCCCCGTACTCGTGACAGCAAGGCCCCCAATCCCCCTGCACTCTATACCCTAAACCCTCAACCCTCAACCCTAAACCCTAGACCCTGAACCCTAAACCCTAAACCCTAAACCCTAAACCCTAGACCCTAAACCCTAAACCCTAAACCCTAAACCCTAGACCCTAACCTCCAGGGCGAAGCCTTGGAAGAGACCCACAACAAGGCTTGGGGGGGATTCATCCTCCCAGCCTCTTTTGCGCCACGGATCCATAAGAGCCAGGGAAGAGCCAACAGAGCTGTTGCTCCTCAGGTGGTTTAGGGTTTAGGGTTTAGGGTTTAGGGTTTTTTGCCACCCGTCAGTTTAGGGTTTAGGGTTTAGGGTTTAGGGTTTGGGGTTTAGGGTTTGGGGTTTGGGGTTTACGTTTAGGGTGGGCGCACCCAGTGAAGAAGGATAAGGGGGCTTACGAAATTAGGGGACCCCTAATGTAGAACCCCCAAAAAGTAGGATTCTCCTAATCATACGGACCCCAGTTTTAGGTACCCCGAATTTCGGAAACCCCCCATATGGGAACAAGGCCTAATTTGTTCAGAGGAAGTGCGCAATGTGTAAACCCACAACATCCTCTTACAGCAGAACTGGGCCACTACAATCCTGAACCCTAAGCCCGAACCCCCCCCCCCCCCATTTTACTACGAAACCCTCACGCCCGAGGAAATCCACCTCAGCCCCTACGCCCGCAACCCGAGCTAACCCGAATGCAGCAAAAGAAAGCGCCCCCCAAAAACTAGCCATCATCGGCTATGACCCTCTGCAACCGAAGAGAACCCTGAGCCCCAAAATTGGCTGGTTCTAGGGAATGAGGGCCCTTTATGATCCCTCACAGGGTATCTATAGGGCCCTCATTCCCTCATTCTCTTAAGAACCACCCTAAACCCTAAACCCTAAACCCTAAACCTCATTCCCTTAGAATGAGGGGGAAATCACTGCTGGACCGAGGCGCGTCTTCCGGACGGCGATCGCGCTCCTCTCGCGCGTGGACTTGCGCGAGGCGCTGCGCGAAGGGGCCAGGGAGGAGCCCCGAGAATCAGAGTGCTGCTCACCTGGGTTCAGGAAGTGTAATTAGGGTTTAGGGTTTAGGGTTTAGGGTTTAGGGTTTAGGGTAACTACGCCTGCGTTTGTTTCCTGAAGTGCTGTGGTTCATGAGGGTGAAGGGAAAAGGAACGTTACGGGTGAGCTGTTGAGAACAGGTAGCCAGAAGACGCTCCACGCTCCCTATTGCGTCATGGCCTAATGTCGAAAGCTATACTCACTTCTTGAAGCCTTACACACCATCAGATGGGATAGCACGGGCTGTGAGTCCAAGAAATGTAGAATCTTGTTATAATCCATTTAATCCATTTCCCTGCATAATCTGAGATTCAACTTGCCCCATACTCACCAAAAGCAAGTGTCCACCGTTTGGCATTCGCCCTCGTTCCATCATTCTTGATTTGTCCTGAATAAGTTGTTCAGTCTTATAGCTACAACTCTTCTTCGTGAGCTTTTCTGAAGACGAGGACCAAGCCAGAGTCATCAGAATCATCTTGAATGCCCCTGGGCACCGAAACCCCAAAGGACTTGAGTACCCCTAAACCCTAAACCCTAAACCCTAAACCCTAAACCCTAAACCCTAAACCCTGGGTGAAAACCCCTCTTTTCGGCCCCTTGGAACTTGGCAAGGAGCTGGACTGGGATGTAACCCTCGTGTGCGAGCTTCCCCGCCTGGAGCTGGATCCACGTGCGTGGACCAATATATCTATATATACATATACACGCACACATATGCATATATATATATATACACACACCATGTGTATACGTATTTGCGTGTGCATGTTGCGCAGCTGACTCGAGGAGCTGCTATGTGTGACCGTCCTCATGGTGGTTTACACAGTGGGGCTGCGATTAGCAGCTAGTTGGATATGCAGTGCAAGAGCCGCTGCTTGCTCAGCGTGGATGAGAGACGCATCCGAAGGCTGTCATGACAAAATGCGTGTGTATGTAATATATACAAATATATATATATGTGTGTGTATATATATGTGTATAGTATATAGTATATCGTACATCGTATATAGTGTATAGTAGATAGTATAGTATATATACATATATATATATATATATAAAGGCATCCGTAGAGGGGCGTTTGGGGTCATCAGCTTAACTCTGCGATTGAAATGGACCCCTTGACGGCCACTCTACTCTGCCTCCGATGCCTACAGCAGGAAGCGCAAACAGCCCACCACCTAGACCCCTGCCAGGATCCCAAAGAAGTAGATCCCTTTAAGGGTTCCTTGAGAAAGAGCCAATCGTATTATAGGATGTCCCCCCTTCTACGAACAGTCCTTAATAGTGATTACAATCTTGGGGGCACTATAATCCCTAAACCCTAAACCCTAAACCCTAAACCCTAAACCCTATTGAGGACTGTTAGTATAAAGGGTACCATCCCAAGGTGCAGGTTACTTTTTGCTTGTTGGCGTGTGCTGAGACCGACTTTCTTTGTCTCTCTCTCTTAAGGGGCATAAGGAGCTACCCCTAGCAGGGGGGCATTTAATCTACAACCCCTACTTATATCACCCTTATATATGCCATATATAGTATGTAGTCTATATAGAGCCAAGTAGCCCCTGAATGACCCCTAAATCACCCCCTTTAGTCCCTAGACTTTCGTTTTTTGGCCGAGCTGCGAGCTCGTCCTGGCCAACTGCCGGCCTGGGGTAACCTCCCCTGAGCTGCGGATTCAGGGACTTGACATGTCTTGCAGCTTGAGACTTCTCATACTTTCACCCTAAACCTTTGTTTTGCCCTAAACCCTAAACCCGAAATACAAGGTGTCCGTGGAGGTTCAGCGTCACGGGGTCTGGTGCTGTAATTCTGCAGATACACACGGTTCGGCTGTGCTCGGCTTATCTTCGGGTGGACTCCGCATCTCCGGGCCAAGGGCCGAATCCACGACTCCACGAGCCCGGGCCCTGCAAAACCGAAACCCCAAACAACGACGACAAATCCCTAGACTTCCAAAAAACCGAACACAACCCCCACAATCCCCAACAACAGCCCAACAAACCCCCACAAACTCTAACAACAGCCCCGCAGACACTTCCTGGCCCATCTTGTGAAGGAAGCAAGGCCACTTGTACCAAGCTACCGGTGCCGCTTCGGGGTAGTTGTGGCAACTCAGTTGCAGAGAGGGCGCAGCAGCTTGGGTTTGGAAGGCTACATACATACATACATACATACATACATACATACATACATACATACATACATACATACATATGTATATATACATATATATATATATATACATATGTACCTGTCAGTAAAATATTAACATACACACAACATGTACATACATGCATATCTCTCTGCATATATATATATACATACGCATTTGTTTGTGTGTGGAAATTCCCTCAGTGCCAATTCCCTATGCAGCTGTCCACAAGCTTCATCCTTGGCGGCACAATGCTTGCACTGCGTTCATCAGATATGAACATAGAAAAGGGATCGCGGTCCCTTGACTTGAGGCAAAAGACTGGGAAATCCCGATTCTAGCCGTAGTATCGGAATGTAGGAATCCTCCCCCCCAATACGGGTAATCCCATTGTCAGGGCCCCCTATAAACCCTAAACCCGACCCCCTAAACCCTAAACCCTGAACCTAAACCCTAAACCCTAAACCTCCTAAGCCCGTGTTATCGGCCCAAGAGACATCTTCCAGCTCAAGGGAACCGCCGTTGCGAGATGAAGCGTGGGAGCCGTTGCGGGTGAAGCCTTGTTAGGGTCTTGGACTTCGATAGTGCTCGGATTCTCGGAGCTCAGGGTTCGGGGCCTAATCCCAAGAGGGAGGGGGGGCAAAGGGAGAAGGACTGTTGATGTACGACCTACGGTGATGTGCGAGAGTGAAGTTCGGGATTGTTGTGGGTTGCCACTGGGCCGCCTTTCAGTGCCAGGAGATCTGAGGTTCTGCCGTCGTGGGCACAACGTTTTTGAAGGCCTGGTGAGGCTTCCTGACATCAGGCTGCCGGTAAAGTCACCCAGCCCTGTGGACCTCTTAACTCTAGGGTTCTTGCTCGCGCTTAAGATCTCGAAGTCTTTTGAGGGTTTTGTAAGGGGGGTTCATGGGGGGGTAGGTACCTAGGGAACTTTATGGAACTTTAGGGAAGCGCAGGGAGCCTTTCGGAGGAGTGGGGAGCAGGGAACCTTGAGTTACATACCCCCCTCGAACGCCCCTCCCTTAAGAACCCCATAAAATTAGTTTGTAGGGTTTACAGCACAGGTCCGCTCGTAGACAAGGGTCCGACCCATACTTAGGGGCGCCCAAGCCTCCCCTCAGAAGGGTACAGGGTTTAGGGTTCTGGGTGTAGGTTTTAGGGTTAGGGGTTTTGGGTCCACAAAGTAACGAGCTAAAGAACCCTAAGCACCCCCAAAAACCCTAGAAACCCTAAACTAATCAACTAAAAACCCGAAACACCCCCAAGAAACCCTAAACTCCTGAAGCCTAATCAAGCCAGCCCAGCGTCTCCGCGTCGTGCTGTTCGTAGGAGATCCAACCGGGAGGTTCCTCTCCACTACCTGAGCAGCAGCTGCTCGTTTAGGGCTTAGAGCCTAGGGTTTAGGGCTACTTTTCAACAAGGACCCTGGCCTCAAATGCTAAAGACCCTCAATTGGGTTATAAGGATCCTAACTTCGGTTATACAAGCCACTGAACTATAGTTAGGATAGTAAGGGTGCCCCTCCTTGTACCAAAAGGAGAGCACTTCCATGACAGAGCGACTGTGGAGGTACTTTGTGGCCGCCCTGAGGCCCTGAGGCTTGCAGATTTGAAGTGCTGATGGTCTTTAACTGTCGCGCTCCAGGGCTGCTGTGGGGCCTCGCGTGTGAAGGTTTAGGGCTTAGGGTAAGACGATGCTGCGCTGCAAAGTAAACCATCGCAAGCCCTAGGGGGCAGAGAAGTGTCCTTGCCATCATCAAGCAGAGTCCTGACAGTCCTGAATCCTGAACCTTCTTGAGCCAATCTTGGTGACGTAGTAACCATATTTTAATGAGGGCACCCTTTTTGGGTTGGTCATCTTATAAGTAAGGGAACCTTGAACCCCAAAAAAGGGAAAAGCGTACCACTGGGCTACCAAGGATTTAGGATTCGAAGTCCAAGAGAAAAACTACAGTCGTTTCGATGGTCCACACCTCTCACTCATCGGGATCAGAGCCCAGGTCTGATTGCTCCCTGCACCCTGACCCTAAACCCTAAACCCTAAACCCTAAACCCTAAACCCTAAACCCTAAACTAAACCCTCTAAGCCTTAAGCAGTACAGGAGGTTTCGGGTGCACCGCTTCCCTGAAGTCTCATGTGCTCGTATGGAAGCAGGCTGCCGCCACGAGATCTCTTTGAGAGCCATGGAGGTATGGGTCCCAGCCGTCCTCTGCCAAAGGGAGCCGACCCAGAAACTCGGTTTCCTAAACCCTAAACCCTAAACCCTAAACCCTAAACCCAGAAATCGGTTTCCTAAACCCTAAACCCGTTTTCGAAACCGGACTTGAGGACTGCCAGCGCTGCCTCCTCTGCTGCTCTTCAAACCCTAAACCCTAAACCCTACAAACCCCTAACCCTCAAACCCTGAACTCAAAACCCTAAACCCTAAACCCTTTTGCAACGGCCTTGTCAGATCTCGACCGGTCTGGTAGCCCACAGCAGTGACTTCAGATCATGCTCTGCACAAACCTGGTCTGCATTTGGGGCCTCGGGATCCTAAGGAAACTCAACGATATCAGATGAATTCGTGAACATCATTACGACCTGGTTCCATGCATGATTGTTTCCGCTGGCTCTGCATGTTGTCGGCATTCCTCTGAAGACGTCCTCCCTGCGCTGCTGCTTGAGTGCCATCCGTTGGGCTCGGTGTCGCTCCCGTAGTTGCTCCAAAGTAGCCATCTCGCAAGCTATCACTCGAGGAGGCATGCTACCACCAGAATGAACTGTGGAAACTCGAGGTTTGGCCTCCCTGTGAACCACATCCAAGTCCTGTGGGGACGTTGCGTGTTTCGCAGCCAGGTCTGCCAAACAGTTGACCTTTTCTTGCAACTCGTTCTCCAAGCGTGAGATGATCGCATCCCGTTCCCGAAGCAAGGATGTGGTTGTGTCCGTCAGATCAGCGACGTGTTGCCTTACATCCGTCATAACACCCATGACTACTGTCCTGCATTCTTCTTCGGTGCAGATGTTTGCAACTGTTTGCACTTCACCATGGGAGTACGGTCGGCATCTGACAACAGAATCATACAAACTGATAGCGACCTTCGAGCCCTTGAGCTCGGCTACCTCCGAGGTAGCCCAACCTGCGCGCAACCGAAAGCTTGTTTCAGTTTCAAGGAGACATCGGGCTTGGACATTCGATACGACAGCCTCAACGCATATGCTATGCAGGAGCTCCTCGCTTCCATGGCGGAAAATGTGTGGCAAGCGCACCTAATTGAACTGCCAGATGTTGGCCTCGTAGCAAAATGGCTTGAGCCAAAATGGCTACGGACCCTAAACCCTGAACCCTAAACCTCCAACCCTAAATCCTAAACCCTAAACCCCCAACCCCTATAAACTCTAAACCCCTCTCATCCTGACGACTGCAGAGTAACGACGGATACCATGGTCAGAGTGGGAACTTGACCGTTCGTGCACCACTCCACCCGAAACATGGCTCAGACTCAGGTTTGATAAGCAATAGGGTTTAGGGTTTAGGGTTTAGAGTTTAGGGTTTACATGGAGCCTTCAAATGACGTGAAAAAACTGCCTTTCCATGAAAACAGCCTTTTTCAAGACATGGACCCAAAAGCAGCCCGCAAGGCGGAATTTGGCTAGGCAGCCGACAAAGAGGCTACTTTGAAATTTGTGACGGTGTTCAACTCATTTTTTCGCGTACACAGGTCCAGGATATATATAGGGTTTAGGGTTTAGGGTTTAGGGTAACTGTGGCGAGAACCGCAGACTGGTCCTCTGTCTCACGCAGAGTTTCCCGAACTCGCATGATTTCTCAACACTGCAAAACAGATCCCCACGACACAAGCAGCTAAACCCTAAACCCTAAACCCTGAACCCTAAACCCTAAACCCTAAACCCTAAACCACCCTAAACCCTAAACCCTAAAGATAGGGCTTATGGCGTTCATATTCAAGCCCCGAAGTCCTGGATGGCCAAGGAGCCACCTCAGTCGAGGCGAATAGCAGGGGACTAAGGCCTCTTTGGGTTTAGGGTTTAGGGTTTAGGGTTTAGGGCCATGCTCTCCACAGCCCACAGACTACGGGGGGTCAAACTCTGGGTCAGGGGCGCGAGGGAAGACGGCTGCCGCGGTTGCCGTGGGGAGCCGTCATGGGAATCCGCTCTATGCGCGGCGCCTCCTGTGTGAATTTTTGCCACCAATTACTGATGTCTACGTTACGTCGGAAGGGCTCGTAAGGTTACAGTAGACTGCTTGGGGTACATGCGTCTCAGTCACAGGCCGAGGTCATGGCAACATGGTACGGGGATCGCATCCATTTGCAGGCCCCGCATCTCAACGGATTGCATCTGATGGGGAAACGCGGGTTCAAGTCCTATTCCTGTCCAAGTCTAGCATCCTGGTTTGAGTCTCCTGTCGGGATTGCTAAGCCGTTCGTGTTCGCTCCTTCTATCCCAAACCCGATGGTAAACCCTGAACGGCCAGAACCCTAAACCCTAAACCCGAAAACGCTGAAACTCTAATCCTAAACCCCTCAGTCCCTAAACCCTCAACCCCTAAACCCTAAAGCCCAAAGCCCTTAAACCCTAAGCCCTTAAAGTTATAAGATCACTCCTCCAAAGCCAGCATCGACACACCTTGGCATGCCCGGGGTCAGAAGGAAGCAGAGCTGATGGCATCAACCCGGGCGAAGTTTAGGATTTACAGGGCGCTGGTTTAGGGTTGTGCTTGTTTAGGGTTTAGGGTTGAAGTCCCTGTGGGCGAAAACATTCGGATGAGATGTGCAGCGTAAGATGAGTCATAGAGCAAAGCCATGCGCCTTGGCCGTTCTGGAGGCTTTTGCAGATGAAGGACATTTAATTCTCTGGCTTCCCAGAAACCCCACACCCCGTCCCCTCTCCGAATCACTTTACTACTATTTGCTTCAGAACCCCAAAAGAATAAAATAAAAAGTAATAAAACTCCTTATATTATCCTCAATAAGGAAGAATATTTGTATTTGTTGGGGGGTTCTTATGCAATTTATAGTTTTTGTGCAGCAGACTGGAGCTTCAGCTGCTCAAACAACTTGCAGAGCCCTCTCCTGCGCGAGAGAACCTGCAAAGCCCGCCCCCAATGCCAGCAAGCTTTGGGGTTTAGGGTTTAGGGTTCAGGGTTCAGGGTTTAGGGTTTAGGGTTTAGGGTTCAGGGTTCAGGGTTCAGGGTTTAGGGTTTATACAGGCTCCTCTCAGGCCAGGGGGTTGGCTGGGGTTCAGGGGCCAGTAGTGGTGGTGCTTAAGTTTCGGGTTTGGGTTTGGAAACCCTAAGCCCTAAAGATGCCATAAACCCTAAACCCTAAACCCTAAACCCTAAACCCTTTTGCTGCAGGCTTGCGTGAATCCTCGCCTGGATGTGTCGCGCTTGTTCTCCGAACAAAGCAACCCTAAACCCTACACCCCCAAGGTGCAGCATGCTCCTTCAACCACGGGGCTGGAGTTCCGCGACTGGGCCAGAGGCTGGGCCGACATTCCTTGGCGCCGCTTTTGGGGTTTAGGGTTTAGGGTTTAGGGTTTAGGCTTTAGGGTTTAGGGTTTAGGGTTATTCCCCAAAAAAAACGAACCCCCTAGTTCTCAGTAGGGAATAAGGGAATGAGGGCCCTATGTATACCCTTTGAAGGGATTCTATAGGGCCCTATCATTCCCTCATTCTCAGGCCCGAAACGCGAAACTCGGAGTGCGAAACTTGGGATGTTCCCCCTTAGACTAGCAGTCCTTGACAGGCATTATAGTACCCCCTACTATACTCTCCATTTAGGACTGTCAGTATAAGGGGGAACATCCCAATGTTAAACCCTGAGCCCTTCAAGCCTGCAAGAGCTTTGATATGAGGACATGCAGGCCACTTGTTTTCAACATCTAAAACAGATCCAAAGCCAAAGCCGCAAACTCCGGGGTTGCAGCTTAGTCCCGAAACCCTCCGCCGTAAGACCTTAAAAGCCCTACCTCACACCTTTCCCTACACACACATATACTCATACATGTATAAATATAAATAAATAATATATATATATATAATCATACGCATCTTCAAGGGCACATAACTCGATAATCAAGCCTTTTTAGTTACTCCAGGGGTAAACTAGACCCAGTTGTGACCTGGGAATGACAAGGGTGCCCTTGTTCATTTCGGGAACCCAAACCCTAAAAAACGGGAATAAGGGCCTGCTCACTCTAGGTCCTAGTAGCCCGAAACCCTAAACCCCAAACCAAACACAAAAGAAAAAGGGCATTCTCCGGGTCCGATTAGTCTCTAAACTCTAAATCCTCCCCCCCCCCCCCCCCTCCCACAAAAAAAAGGACTAAGGGTTTGACTCTGGGGTCCCAGTCGCCCTAAACCCTAAACCCTAAACCCTAAACCCTAAACCCTAATTAAACCCTAAACCCTAAACCCTAAACCCTAAACCCTAAACCCTAAACCCGGGATTTTACTCTGGGGTCCTCCGTATATTAATTGGCCCCACTGAGCCAGGAAACGACTCCAGGGTCGACTCGGTGGCTTCTCAGGGGCGTTGGCCTGCTTGTGCTGTAGGGCTTATAGGGCTTATAGGGCTTATAGGGCTTATAGGGCTTTGGGTTTAGGGTTGGGCTTTAAGGGTTTTAAGGGCTTTTGAGGGTTGTTAAGGGGTTTTACGGGCTTTTGAGGGTTGTTGAGGGGTTTTTAAGGGTTTTTACGGGTGTTCAGGGTTTAAGGGCTTATAGGGGGTTGTGGCGTTCAGGGTTTAATGGCTTAGGGGTTTGTGGTTTTAAGGGTTTAGCACTTAAGGGGTTTAAAGGTTTAGGGTGTAAGGGTTTTGGGGTTTAAGGATGTTAAGGGCCGAGGGTTTAGGGTTTAAGGATTAAAGGCTTCAGGGCAGTTTAAGGGCTGCAGGGTTGAAGGGGAAGTCTGGGCTTACGGCTTAGGAGGGGGTTGGGCCGGGATTAGGGCTAGCGCCGAGGGTTGTTTTCCCAGCCGCCAGGGATTTGATTCAGGGATAGGGCATGTAGTGCTCGGCCTCGTTTTGGGTCAGCGAACGCGTTATATATCGCCACACCCCTGCGAAGAATACTTTAGGCATATTCAGGTCTGAATTAGCCAGCCATCGTTTCTTTAGGGCTACAAGTGCATCAAAACGATCATGTGCCTTACGCATGAAGCACGTTGCCGCGGTCTATTCGGGTTTGGCTTTGCAATGTGGCCACAGGTACGCATTCACCTCATTAAAGTTTCTGCTAGCTGTATCGCCTTCCGTGGCAGAATGTGTATGTCCTTAAGCCCAAAACCTCACCCCTTCTCATCTGGCTAAACAAACTGCGCCAGTGCAGCCTCCACGTTGCCGTTGACACGTGAACAGCGAGCCTTCAGGCATGTCTGCGCCCCCCCCACCCCCCTCCCCCCCGGAACATTAAGAACCGTTGAGTCGTGCCGACAAATGCCACTTCAGCCACTCTAAAAACAAGAAAGCGTGCTATGGAGACATGTTTGCGCCCTTTTGAAGGGGTAACAGTGACAAGATGGTTTTGTACTTTGAGGTGTTCTTCGCGATAGAATAGCTCAATTAGTGGCAGCCACCAACCTTGAGCGTAAGCTGAGCATAAGGGACGGGAAGCAGCTGGATACAGCAGGTCTATACAGAACCGACAAAGAGACGGGAAACTATGCGGCACTGCTGCTTCTGTAGCTGTTTGGCTCGGAGTGCATTCCGCGCGTGCAAGAAACGAAGCTACCTGTGCCAGGGTTGTGTGCCGTGGCCATACATCACACGACTTCCTGCAAAGCAAAAACCATACCCCTCGAACAGGCGAAGCAGTGAGGTCCAATATGGCCTTTAGAAGAACACCAAAAGATGCCTGTAAGTTCGACGACCCTCCATCCCACTGGTGTGGGCGACCACCCAAAGCGCCTGCATTGTGATGGCCAGGGCAGTGGAATGCGACTTCCGCATGCCTGGAACGCCATAGCACATCTGGTGCAGGTCCCGGGCGGAGATGAACCTCAAATGATTCGCACCGCACGCTTCACGCTTCATGACTTCACATTGACCCGAAGAACCTTAGACTGTACAGCTAATGAGATGTTGCAGGCTCCCTGAATTCTACGGCAGCTTTCTGCGGCTGCGTGGCGGTACACGAGGGGCCGTTGCGGTGGGCTGGTGCACCGTCCAGCCCCGCATGCCACCATCTTGGATGCTGCCTTTCATGGTGCCAAATGCAGGGCTCGGACCACCCACCCCGACATGCTCGAACACTTCATGTGAGGCATGTAAACAGCAGGTGTGTAACTCAAGCAAACAATTGTAAAGAATAGCTTGTATCTATCTACCGGTGCATCTCAAACTTTTCGCAACTTTCGCGTGCGAGTTGCTGCGATGTTGCCTAGCCCCCTAGATTTGTGTTTGTTTTGTCGAAGCAGCTCTTCTCGTCAAATTGACACAAAAGGCTTGAACATCACATTAATCACGAGTCGTGCGAGATGTTCCAGAAGCAATCATCAACAGCACCTGTTGCCCACTTTTCTTGACTTTCACGCACGACATGCTGCGGTCACATATCTTCTGGATGTTACTCTTGTTGCAACATGGGCGTCGAGCTGACTGAAAAAGGCGTATAGAAACCACGCTAGATTTGAGTTTTGTTGGACGAATGGTTTGATTTTAGCTAAGATGGCCGACTAAGTGTCTTTAAGGGATTGTCAACAGAAATACCTAGCAATTTTCTAATACCATCGGTAGCAACTGCATACCGATCAATCCAAGATTCAGATCACGTCGCCACACACACATGCCCGCAACTGTCGAAGGACTGAACACACAGCTACTTCATTAAGCTCGGATTGCCTTGCTTGCCCTACTTCCATCTCCTTGAAATACCCAAAGTAGGGGTACGCCTTGCATACCCCAAATAGAACTGAATCCCCTGGACTCCCCAAAAAGGGTAGCCCCATGTATGCCCACCTGCGTCTAGGGCTCGTGCACCGTTTCGTCGCATCTTCGCCGCTGAGCTCGCGTTTCCATGCCAGCAGCCGGTCGACCGCCAGGCTGGAGCCGAAATGCCTCCAGCGGTCGCCTTCTCCAGAAGCGAACGATTAGAAGACCAACTTAGTTGTCCAGAAACCTGGGGGATTGAAGGTTAACCTTTAGGATTCTAAGGGGATTATACTACCCCAAAAAGGTTAAAGGTTACCTACTCTACTACTAGGCCAACAATGTCGTTGTCTAACATGTTCTTATCCTCAATTGGCTCATGCCCCCTCATGTACTGTAAGCTTCTGGTACTGGCTCCAAGCATTTGCCAAGCCAGAAGCATCCGCAACACAAAACACAAAAGTTTAGTGGCTCACGCAGGACCGTGCTTCATGACTTTCCTTCCTTGGCGACAGCTTGGGAGCCGCCGAACCGTCATCAATCCAGCCCTTTGGAAGCCCTTCTGACACTTGTTGCCACCCGTCTGCAAGCGATGAAGATGATGATGTGGGAACCCGAACAAGGAATCCCAAGCACATCATTCCGCGTAACGAGGTGGGAATTGGACTATAGATGCCAGACCTACACAGAATCTATCAGCAAGGAGAGCTGCTTTGAGACACGACCGGCCAAACCTGCATGAAGCCTCTTACTCTAGGGCCTTTCAGAACCCATGAGCCCCAAAACTAAAGGGCATCACGTTCTAAAACCAGAAAGGGACTCCCAAGAATCAAGGCCTTCAGTCCCGCCTATTGAATATGTCCCCAGGATTGACTTTTGCGGGCTTCTCGGCCTAAAGCACCAGGGATTATGGGCAACGAAAGTCCACCTCAAAGTGTGCATGTCCTTACTGGGGGACCCCTCATCAACAACAAAGCCGACCCCCATCCCAAACCCACATAGCCCGTCAGGACGTCTCATCTCCCAGCGTTTAGCAAATAGCGCCACGCAACACAATCATCCACGCAACAAATCAAGCAGTCATCCCAGTACCCTATCACCTCAGCAAACCCAACAAAAGGATTAAGGTTCTGGGTTTAGGGTAGGGCTTAGGAAGCCCAACCACCACAAATCCAGGGCCGACACCATGTCGGACTCCAGATGATCAAGCTGCATGCAGGGGCCTGAGCTTTGGCACAAGCTGACGAGATTCGGTGAGCTCTGACAGTTATAGAATAGGTTTCCTTTCCTAACATAGAAAGTTTGGGGCATTTATCAACAAGCCCAAAGCAGCTAAAGCACAACCCAGTTCAGGGGTGTCAACTGCGAACGTGATTCCCCCTCCCCAAAAACGGAACCGTGGGGGCCTTTGGCAGGTGTTGAACCCCACACCGCGTTTATGAACCAACGCCGTACTCATGCCACATAATACCCTGAACCCTGAACCCTGAACCCTGAACCCTGAACCCTAAACCCTAAACTCTAAACCCTAAACCCTAAACCCTAAACCCTAAACCCTAAACCCTAAACCCTAAACCCTAAACCCTAAACCCTAAACCGAAACCCTAAACCCTAAACCCTACCCTCAACCCCAATATTCAATACTGGCCATGCGCAGGAGGCGCTCCGAGTCTAGACACAGCGAAAGAGCGTTCAGGGTTGACCTGCAGGCCATCCTGGCCCTAAACCCTTTTCTACAGCCTACAAACCCTAAACCCTAAACCCTAAACCTTAAACCCTAAACCCCAAAAACCCTAAAACCTTCTGAAGGCTCGCGCGTAGCCGCCCGGCAAGTACGGCGACGCGCTGGGGGCCTATGTAAACCCTTCTGGAGGGTAGTCTTACGTAGTCTTCATATTCCCAGCAACTAGGCTTTACATTTGGCGCCTTTGCGTGGGCGTTTTCAAACACAATGTCGCTCCGCTGCCACGTGCACCCGGGCACCCACATACGGGCTCCGCAGGCATGTCAGCTACCTGCAACATGAAATTTGGGATGTTCCCCCCAATACTAGCAGCCTTAATGGGGATTAAAGTACCCCCCCATGATAATATCGACTGTTAGTATAAGGGGGAACATGCAAACATCAAATTTTCAAAAGCAGGCCCTTGCCCCAAAAAAAATTGCCCTTCCTGGTCCACAGCTGGCATCCAAGCTTGGGCGGCCCTTTGGGCCGGGCATGGGCCTATCATCTGCTGCAAGTGAGAGGTCCAGCCTTCCCAGAAGGTCCATTTGCAGTACCACTCTGGAACTAGGTACCGAAAAACCATAGTTACTAAACAGGGCTTTCGGTACCAAATTCCATACGGGTACAAATTGACCCTCTGAGCTTGTAGACCAGCATTGTGCGAACCGCTTGACGGCATCTCACCATGCATCAGACGGACACTGGGTGAGACGTATTGGTTTGGCTTTGCCAACCAGATGCTGGCCACGCTTGGGTAATGCAGGAGCCTGAATAGTGCAAAACACATTGTCCTAAGAATCCCCTGCGTAAGGGGCATCGAATAAAGACTACGAAGAGGATCCATTCCCAGCAAAATCGACCCCTACAAGTTGGGCCATCGGCACTTGCCAAGTTCGCACCCTGCGTTTCGGTGCAACTGCTGTCCCAAGAGGCCAAATTCTACAAAGTGGATAATATTCGGATTCTAGGCTACCCAGGCCAGAAAGCTGGCAAACCAGAAAAAGGATGTCATTTTGTGGCTCCGTGGTGTGTTTAATCATGTGGAACCCAAGGGAGTAGGGTTCACTGCCGGGCATCCTAGTGAATGCAGGCCGTGCCGCACCTGCAGCGTCAGCACAACGGATCTACTTCCGGCCTGATGATCTGACGGATGCGTGGGCTTTGCTGGAATAAGAACATGCTCCTCATGGAACTCACTGACGACTGTTGACTCACATCTCCACGTAGGCGTGAGCGAGCGCCAGTGCGTTCAGCTTCTGACACTCTGAAGGATCTCCCTCTAACCCAAGCTGCAGAAATTTGGGAATCGTCTGGCCCCTGGCAAAATCGGCTGCGGTCCAGCCCCAGACATTTCCTGAGTTCCCATTTGCTCCAAAAGGAAAATGCTTAAACAGAGACCCCGAAAGGACCCATGCGATGGGTCCCTACCCCCCTCCTCCCCTCGTTCGCTCCGATAAACACTCCTCCGCACGATCCTCTTAACCACAATGTAGCCCGCAAAGCGGAACCCTAAAGCCGAGATTCTCAAATCAAGCCTGGCGCCAGCAGCAATCCTTACTAACATAGTTAGTGCTTATAAGAAGTTTATCGAGCTAGCTTAGGATCTTAGGGTTAAGTTTAGGGTCTGGGGGACTTCATGTCCAGATTTTGCTAGGAGAATTCAAGGTACATAGGCAGTAGGAAAACCAAGAATTCTGGCCTACCCTCTATCTACACAAAAGCCAAAAGGTTACCAACTCGCCTACTCAGAAACAAGGCCGCAGCGCCTTCGTACTGCGCGGTCTGCACAGCCGCCATCAGCGGTGTCATGTCGGGCATGTGGTGAAGCAAAGCCTGGACTGCTTCTGAACATGGTCAGGGGATGTTGCAAAGTGTTGCGTGGGCAGTGGGCTCTCTCTCTCTCGCTCTCGCTCTCACTCTCGCTCTCGCTCTCGCTCCCTCTCTGTCCCGTGCCATCCCCGAGGGTCTTGCCACGCAAGGGCACGAAAATTAGGTTCAGCGGCACAATGTGCAAACACCGGGACAGCAGACACTCTTTGCTGTGCTCACAAATTCGATCCGCGGAGCTGTCAAGACTGTGGTTCGGCCTGACCTGTGCTCCTGCGACTTCGCCACCGTAAGCTCGTCCAGGGGCGACGCCTGGCGGATCTTGCGCTGGTGGTTCACATCCGCCCTTAGTCCCACGAGGCGGTCGACCATTTCAGCTGTGCCTCCGCGAGACCACATTGAGGCCCAAAGAGCCTGTGAGATATCCAGTGTTTCTGGCGGGGCCTGCATCAAGAAAGCCTCCACTGCTGCAGAGGAGGCGTAGGCACTGGCAAAGTCAAACATTGGGATGTTGATCAGGTTTTCAGAAAGGGGGTTGGCCCCAGCAGCGCAAAGAAGTCGAACGCCTTCGGGATTGTTGGAGAGAGCAGCATAGGCCATAGCTGGCATTCCACCTTCCAAGTCAGCCCGCGCAGCGATGAGCAGGCGCGCTGCATCAGTGTGCTTGAAGAGCATGGTCAGATCGAGGGCGGACCTATACTCCCGTTAGAACCTTGATGAAAACAATATTATTAATATCCTCTTCGGTTTTTTGAAATATAAACAAGACTAAAAAATATTTCCCAAGGGGGATATAGGGACATCGAGGCTGGACACCCTACTTTGGGCTGGTCCCTGGAAGTTCGCAGGGTGGGATCCCCACGCCGCTGCAACAAACCCTCAATCAGTTCCGTGCGCCCACCCAAGGCAGCATAGTGCAGTGGCGACCATCCTGCCGCGTCGACGTCCCGAACGGTCCGAAAGCCATTCCTTTACTCCCCTTAGAACCTTAAAAAAGAATTATCATCGTGGGTTTTATATAAACAAAAATATAGAAAATAATTCCCAAGGGGAATATAGATTCTGGTAGAAAAACTCTGCCACCACATCGCTCCTGCCAGTCGAGCTTCGTTTGAAGCCCGGGATAAAGTCAGTCACCTGGTTGGGCTTTGGCTCCCAGAGATAGGGTTTAGGGTTTAGGGTTTAGGGTTTAGGGTTTAGGGTTTAGGGTTTAGGGTGAGATATGCCGGAGCAGTTCAGTTCAAATGTTGAGTTCTTTGCGTACTCGGAGTGTGCATTCACGCCTTCAACTCATGTAACTAACGAACAACCCGAGCATCTCTATACGCAGGCCAGGTCACAGGGTGAGCGTCCAGTCCTCGCAGGTGAACAGTCTGCAGGTTCAGGTGTAAACGATAAGCCTCAAAATCGAAGGACGCAAGGCACGCGACCAGCTTTCTCACCACCGCCTGTTGCAAAACCTGAGATCATCGGAGTTGCTTCGCTCTCATGTCAAACCCCGCGCCCGAACGCCTGCTCCTGCAAACCCCATGGAAAACGTGGCCCTATTGACGAGCCCAGGCACTGCAGCAAGCTTCCCACGATCCTTCGCCACCGTGAATTCCCCTTCGCCAGCTGACCCGCTAACGAAGGCCAGCGCTGTACCAACCAGCTCGAAGGAGACGTCGCCTTGTCTGCCAGCAGGGTTTAGGGTTTAGGGTTTAGGGTTTAGGGTTTAGGGTTTATATTTAGGGTTGGTCCCCTTTTCGACTGCTGTTGTCATCCAGAATCTAGTTACTCTAGTCACACTGTGCAAGTTCGACAAACCAGTACCCACTGACAGCCCTCACGCAGCAAGGCGGACTGTAGCAGAACACAACATCAAGAAAGCAAAGCCGCACGTGGAAATAAACCCGCAAGCTGGGGATAGCGCCCTGGTAAATCCCATATTGGCATCTGCCCAGTACCCTAGATCCTAAACCCTAAACTTCTTTTGCTCACCTCAAACTTGGTAATTGACCTGAACACCATGCACGCGGACGCTTCTTCCAAGGTTCATCAGCGGTGATTAGATAGTGCACTTGGGAGTCTATGACTCTACTTACCTACAGTTTAGTAGCAGCTACCCTTATAATTAGTAGGTATAACCCATAGACCGTAGGTAAATAGGGTCCCAGGCAGGAATTGTCGACTTTCCAAGTGTGACCCGGGTCGCTCTTGATGAGAATCCAGGTGCCATCCTGGGAAAGCTCCCGAAGTACTCGTTCAACGCGACACCAACCTTCGCTGGAGGGTTTAGGGTTTGGGGTTTAGGGTGTAGGGTTTAGGGTTTAGGGTGTAGGGTTTAGGGTGTAGGGCTTAGGGTGTAGGGTTTAGGGTTCAGGGTTTAGGGTCATGCATGAGCGATATGGGGTGTGAGGGTTCATCCCTCATAAGGGCTTCTGGCGTTTGTTCTTTATGTCTTTGGACCTTGTGCAGGTGCGACCATGATAACTTAACGTATATACCCTTAACCCTCTGTTGCAACCGGCTTCGGATGCTGCACGCCCAGCCTAAACCCTCAACCAAAAACCTGGAGCGGCTGCTTAGGCTTCCAGGAAACCTCTTTGAGACCAGCTGAATTGGCTCAGCACCCTGCCGGCACCAGGGCAGTCAATCACCTTGGCCATGATATAAGAACTGATTCAGTCATTTTGTCATTGAGGTAATGATATAGCCTGCTATAGCTGCATAGAAAGGGACTTGAAGGAACAACATGTACTCCCAACGCATCCCGCGCCGCAGGGCAGAGGCCGAGGAAGTAAGAGCATCGGGCAATGTAAGCTGGGATGCTGTCGATGGCATCGGCTAGCTGACCCCCGCCACCTTCCATTCCGTAGCCCCCCTGCTCCTAGTTCGTGGTTCCGATGGTATTACAAATTTGAACTTCTATTCCTTATTGAGTTTGAAGTACCCTTAATAAAAATGTTACCCCACTATGACAAAGGCTCCAGCTGCGGGCAAGAGAAGTAGTCGTACCATAGAAACAGAGGCCGAGCCTGGAAGTCACCAAGCGGAAGTGACTTCGCCGTGGGTACGTAGATTTCGGTCAGCGGGTCAAGCGGGACGTATTTCAGCCTAGGTCCCGGAGGCACCCATTACTTTTTTTCACTCAAAAGGGGTTTCGTGAGGGAACCTCACCCCTATGAAAAAGGAATAAGGGCCCTAAACCCTAAACCCTAAACCCTAAACCCTAAACCCTAGACCCTAAACCGCCCCACTCTGGATCCGAACAGCTGGTGCAGGAGATTCCTGAGCGCATCCTGCAAGACCCGTAGCTGCACGAGATCTGGGTCTGGGTGATGCTCGGTCAACCACCTTAAGTTGGAAGAGAGCCCGTTCCTACTAAGGTTTCGGGTTTAGGGTTTAGGGTTTAGGGTTTGGGGTTTAGGGTTTGGGGTTTAGGGTGTGAGGTTTATATTTAGGTACATGGACCCTTAGGGGTGAACATCGTTGCATAGTGCACGCATGGTTGGTAGGGCAGCCGAAACCCTAAGCTCCACTCACTTCCCTCTATGAACGAGATGCTACAGGCCTTAGGGGGCCCTGAAGGGTGCCTAAAAACTCCAAAACCGCCAAAAAAAATAGGATGAAGCCCAGCCGCTGGTGTGAAACAAAAGCTGCATGTCCCATGTCGCGGTCGAAGATCACAACGTCACCCTTGGCCTTCATTTTGTGGCTCATGGTACTTATATTGACCACTTAGAACTGCACTTGCAACCCACTGATAAGCCCCTTAAGTGCCCTAATATGGTTATAAGTACAGTTATAAGTACAGGTATAAGTGGTTACCTACCATGAACCTCCAAGTAGGGTCCATAGGGCTTAATTCTCGTTTAACAAGGTTTTGCTTTGCCACCCGCCAGGCAGACAAGCTACATTGCAGTGCTGCTGATAGGCTTTGTGATGTTGGGCAGACAGGGCACTGAAGGGAAATACGCGTCATGTACTGAGAAGGTGCCTATATCACCGCGAACCCAATAAGACGACAAATGTCTTCAAATCACCCTTCCACTCTTTTGATAAAATTGACCCTTTGCCCTGAGACTGTGGGATTTGTCGCGCTGGAACAACGTAGGCTTGAGCCACACGGAGTCTACACCTAAATCCTGAACCTCAATATGCTTAAAGGTTTCAGATTCAGACCTCAAGCCCCAAAAGCCCTATCAACTCAAATCCTACAATCCCCGCCCTCAATTCTAAGCCTTGAGATCCTCGTGCGGCTCGATCTTCGTCATCTTTAGAAGGCCGTCGGCGGGAACGGTGTACATGGGGAAAAACATGGGAACGGCCTTGGGCAAAGGGCTTCGGGTTTGTGATCTCATGAACCCAACTCTGAAACAAGAACACCAGCTAACCTCTATCTCCTGCTGCTGGAACTGGATGTCATTCATGAAACAACCATTGAGATCCATGAAGGAAAGGTTTCGAGTTTAGAGTTAGAAGCAGGCGTCTCCTCAAACTGCCACATGTGTTCCTTCCAGTTGTGCTTGCATACCCGACATGTAAGGGGGCTGAAGATATAAGAGGCGCCCTAAACCCTAAACCCGAAACCCACCCGCCCCCCCCCCCCCCCCCAAAAAAAAAAAAAAACATAAGCATTAAACAAAAAACTCCGATCTGCCTCGCCGGTGCCATCCCTGGCTCGGTGTAGCGATCTCGTGTAGAGCTCCAGAGGTGTTTGTCGGGTTCGGCCCGGAACACAGCAAGCCATTGCCGACAGGAGAAATCTTGGAGTTTAGGGTTTAGGGTTTAGGGTTTAGGTGGCAGTTCCTGAAGGGTGTTGATTGGGCCTTTGCCCACCCCAAGCATGTGACCAGGACACCCCAGTCCGACGGACTGACTGAGCCAGCAGAGGATTCCATCAACCGCGCACTGACTTGGGGGTGTAGGCCAGGTTCAGGGTTCAGAGTTCAGGGTTCAGGGTTCAGGGTTGTATCCGATGACATTTCTCGGAAGCTACCCGGGCAGTGGCGGAACTCCAGGCACTAAACTAGGCCCTCGGCCCCTCTGTCTGGCTTCAGAGCTTTCACCTGCCTAGGGGATAGGATTAGGGGGACCCTTGGGGATATAGACCCTCTGACTAAGGTGCCTGTTTAAGAGAGCCAGAAGAGGGTTAAGAAGGGGTTCCCCTTTAAGGGTCCCCTTATCCTACCTAGGAGCACTGCAGCTCCACAAGTCTACAGGTATTGAGGCCCCCGTGTTCAAGCAAGAAGTCGATGAAAGACGATCTGCACCCTAAACCCTAAACCCTATACCCTATACCCTAAACCCTAAGCCCCTTTTTTTTGCATCCGGACTCCTCAACCCTAAACCCTAAACCCAACCAGAGTTTGAGAGCCCAGATGATCCGGATTCTAGGTCAAAGTGGCGACTTCAAGGAGGTCGAGGAGGGCATGTCAGTGGAGTATGGCAGTGTTATGCAGTGTCGGGAACATTGGGAGAAAGCATTCTTCACCTTGGCTCTTCAGACAAGCCTCAGATCAACACAAGCGGGCCGCACAAATCACCACCATGATGGTCACCTGGCGGAGTCACAAGCTTTTGGAGTGTCACAGCACAGCGAAAGCGGGCGCTTGCGCTCAGGTGCCCAACAGAATGGCCAAGAGGATCCCCTTACAATCGCAATGGAACTTCAATGGAACCACCCAGAAGTTGCCGAAAACACCCCATTCCAAGTAAACCCCCAGGCAGTAAGAGGGGTGGGAGGGGGGAGAGGAGGGGAGAGGCGGAGATGGGGGGAGGGGGGAAGATGGGGAAAGAGGGGGGGGGGGCTCCCCAGAAACGGATAAGAGCACTATTGGAAATGATCGGGTACCCTATATTGCGAAGTGCCCATCAAAAACCTTCGCACAACCCAGAACAGAGAGACGAAGCGGGCTTCTTTCGCGTGCAATGCGCGCCCGTCCTTTTTGGTCCTTTTTGTCACGCTTTTGGCAATGCAAAGGCGTGCACGGCGCCGCAGAGCAGGTCCAAGACCTGGGCACAGACTCAGGTTGCCAAGGGTTACTAAGGGGGCTGGGCTCAGGACTGCTTGGCCCTTGCAGGTTCCGTTCTTGGTTCATAGATAGGGATTGGGAATAAGAATTCATTACCATAAAAAATCCTTTCTATGTAGGTCCCGATTAATTTCCCTGAGGGTTTATGGGGTTGGGGGCCTTCAGGGTTGCTTGAGTCCTCAAAACACCGAGGGCGGTCCGATGTTGAGGAGCCAAACCGTAAACCCTAAACCCTAAACCCTAAGCGATTGCAGAGGGGTGCCTAACCGAACCCCCTCAAAACCCACATGGATCCTTGGATGCCCATATAATGTACACCTGCCTGCACGTCACCCGCCCGGTCGCTGCGGTAGTAGAAGTTTCCATCGCCGCAGGGGCCATGCACCATGACCTCCTCTTGGAGGTTCATGGTGCTTATTGGTTTAGGGTTTAGGGTTTAGTTTAGGGTTTAGGGTTTAGGGTTTAGGGTTTAGGGTTTAGGGTTTAGGGTTTAGGGTTTAGGGTTTAGGGTTTAGGGTTATTCACCACGAATAAAGTATAAACTGCACTTATCACCCACTTATAAGCCCCTTAAGTGCCCTAACATGGTTGTAAGTGCACTTGTAAGTACAGTTATAAATGGTTAAGAAGCACCATCTGACCTCGAGAACTTCAAAACTGTTGGGGGTTGCCGGTCATTTCGGAATTTACGAAACTAAGGGGCCCCGAAGATAACGCAAGTAGTAAATGGCAGGATCCCCTTAGAATACGGACCCCAAAAAGGGTACCCCGAATTTCGGAAACATGCGATCGCATGCCGTTGTACTGCCGCACTCCCAGTCAAAAACGGACAGAAAGACAACAATCAGAAACACGCACGCACCGCACCGTGACCATACCCCCAACGCAGCTGAATCTCAAAGAAAGCCCGTCCTTGGGTGGATCTGGTGTCGCTGGCAACAATTCGAGGGTGTCGCAAGCCCAGCGGTGGAGCTTGCCGTTTGGCACGGCAAGGAAGATGACAGAAGCGTCGGCTGCGAACCCAATGCTCGTGAAGTAGTGGGGCCTTAGCCAACTTTGACTGCACTGCATTGTAAGGCGCGCAAGTTGCAGAGACCTTCTGTACATAAAGCAGAACGCCTGAAGACACAATTTGTCACTATGTAGCAACACGGTTTACAAGCGAGCGAGGTACGCGAAAGCATACTACTAAACAGCACTTCAATTATGCACAACGAGTTAACAAGGCACGAAAGCAAACCTTGTGGGGAACGAAAGCTCACGGAGCACGACATATCAAAGGGCGCCCCTCCCGACGCAGCCTCCCTGCGACTTCTCAGCCCTCGACATACGTAAAAGACAAGTAGCAGTCCACAACGAACGGAAAGCTCACAACCACAAACATTCCATGCGTCAATAGTACCTCAACCCTCAGAGGGCCTAAGAACCCCCCAGAAAAATGCACAAGATAATCATCCCTATATTACCCTTCTGAGGAAGAGTATCTTTTCTTTGGGGCGTTCCTAAACACAGAGGGCCGGAGCTTCCGTGCGAAGGGCTTGGGGCCTACAGCCCTAAAAGACCAAAACCCTAAAAACCCGAACAACCCCAAAAACCCCAAAAACCCCAAAAAAACCTAAACCCTAAGGAAATCACGTGAACTTTCTACAGAAACGCCCTCTGAGGCTGAGCAGCTGGTCAGTCCGAAGCGTGCGCCGTTTTAGCCGTAAAACTGTAGGTAAAGAGGGTTTCGGGTTTGAGCTCTTTTTCCAACTGTTTGCAAAGCTGGGGGTTTAGGGGATGGAAGGGTTTCGTTCCAAAGTGTTCGTCTCTCGCACTTTTTCCTCATGGCCACTTTAAATTTCTGATTATACTTTTCTACTACTTCTCATCTCTCTTAACCCACTATTCAAATTATTACGGCCCCTACATGAGGCTGCCGCTGCCTCTCAGGCTGGCTTACGGAATCTTGTTGTGGAAACCCAATGCCTTTTTGTGGCGCACTGTGCGGAAGCTCAGGCCTTTTTTGCGCGGAAACGTGTGGAAATCCGGACACTCTTTGCAGAAATTGAAGCCCCTTTTCTTGGTAGAAACTTGTTGAGAAGACTCAGCTTGGAGGCACAGGCCTTGGTTTCACGGATTTGTTGCGGAAACCCGTGCCTTCTTTTTGCGGAAACTCGGGGGCACTCTTTTTGCCGACGCTGTTGTGGAAACTCTGGTTTTTGGCATCAGAAGACAGTCGCGCTCTATGGTCTTAAACATATTTCAGCTGGAGTTTCCACGAATGTTTCCGCCAAAAAGGCCTTGGGTTTGTGCAAAAGCTTCCGCAAAGGGGCCCGAGTTTCCATAATTATGCTTTTAGGGTTTAGGGTTTAGGGTTTAGGGATTCTCTCCTGCACGTGCCGCCATTGGGCATGGCACGTTTTGGAAACGGAGTGGGTCAGGATGGGTCTGGTTGGGTGGCGCGGCATCAGTCCCAGGGCCAAGGGGTCTGCACAAGGGTCCAGCGCTTGGCGAGAGGCCCATGAAGCTCATCGGGATGAAACTGTTGGGGCTCTATGGGGGTTTGGGGACCCAAACCGATCGTCCCTATGGCCAAAAGGCCTCCCACCCCTGAGACACCCAGCCGATTGGATGCCAGCTCGGCTAGGGGGTTGGCCAAAAACGGGGCGAGAAACTGTCCGATAGCCCTCCCAGCAGGATTGTGTGTCTGTGGTGAATTCGCGTGTTCCTGGGACACTATCAGAATTCCTACATGCGTTTGTCACTGCCATGAGAATCACTTCATCGTGTTGTTGCGTCTGAACCTTGGGATTGGTTTTGGAGGTTGCTGGCATATTGTCGTTCTTGTCTCGTGATTGTTCGACAAAATGCAGCAGAAGTCCTGAATGTTAGTCGTGTTGGTTGCAACTGGGGAGTGTTGGGCGCACGCGTGTTGAGAACAGGGGGGGGTGCGTGTTGAGAACGGGGCAGGCGTGAGTCGGGAACGCAGGGGGGGTGAGTCGGGAACAGGGCTCATGTGTACAGCACGCCCCGGTTGAGTTGGGAACGGCTGCCCCCCAACACGCCGAATTGGTGTGCGGGTTCATGACACGTCGGATGTGTTCGCCTCATAAAGTCTCCCATTTGGAAGCTGAAAAGAAGACTGTAGACCCAACTCCAAGTCGTCGAAAGAGGACTTAAAACAAACCTGCAGAGTAGGGTCATCACTCCGAACCCAATTCTGGGGGGCAGCCTTTCCCAACTCAACCCCCGGGCGTGCTGTACACATGGGCCCTGTTCCCGACTCACCCCCCCTGCGTTCCTGACTCACGCCTGCCCAGTTCCCAACACGCCCCCCCCCCCCCCCCCCCGTTCCCAACACACCCTCGGCCCGCTCCCGACACTTGTAACCGACTCAACCTTCATCCCAGAAGTCCTGCGATTTGAGTAATCAGAGCAATTGCCAAACGATGCTGCGGACCTCAAATGGCCTTTATGAAGGGCTCCTTTCCCGCTCGGACATGCCCTCCATGACGTGCCACTCGGCTGTTTTTCGAAAGCATCACTGGCACTCACTGAAGGACCATCCGCCCATCCCGCCGCCTTGCTGTGCCAAGCGGTCGAGACTTCGGCACATGATTGCTTCTCAAGATGCCCATCATGGCATCCACCGGCCGAGGCGGGCCACCCAAAACCTACTTTTTTGTAGGTTACCTCAGAATCCCAGGGTTTGATAATACTATCCCACAAAAAAGTAGGTTTTGGGTTCTTAAGGTAGTCGTATAGCTATACCGCGGGCTCGGACGGGATATCGATGAAAAAACAACTGTAACTGGCGTTTTGCAAAGCGAACGTGTCGCAGAGTCATCACCCTAAACCCTAAACCCTTTAAACCCTAAACCCGTCTCAAGTGAGCCAAGCCACGCTGCGAAGGGCAACTTCGTCGTGCGCGTGAGCCCATCGCACAGCCGAATGACCGCTATGCTCATGTCCTCGGGGTACCTGCAGGTTTAGGGTTTAGGGTTTAGGGTTTAGGGTTTGGGTTTAGGGTTGAGGGTTTAGGGCTTAGGAGTCAGGAAGAAAACCTCGAACAAGAAGCAACTAGACATCACCAGGCTCTTCTGTTTGCAAGCGGCCAAAGGCTGACTGGTGAACAATTCACTGTAAGACTGCGTGGGCCACGTAAAGCTTGAGTTTAGGGTTTAGGGTTTAGGGCTTAGGGTTTAGGGCCCAGATGCGACACTACAATCTCTGTTTCGTCGGGAGAGAAGGCAGCGCGATCCACGTAGGAGTCGCAGAAGCTTTGGTCGCTACCCTCGTGTCCGACTTCCAGAACAACCATTGGCTCTTTGTAGTACCTCGCAGTGTCTGAAAATGGCGACATGAGCTTCGTTCTCGAGTTTGGGGTTGGGCTTGAGCTTTGTGTCATTTATCTAGAACATGAACGGCCATACGATAGGCAATGAAGTCAACAGTGGAAGGATAATCAAGTATTGCTCTCTCAGCCGTTCTTTTGTCCAAGGCGGGCCATTTCGCGATCCATTTCCCCGACAGCGACAGCAAAAAGGAAGCGGTGGACAATCCATCCTCCTTGCGGTTTAGGGTTTAGGGTTTCGGGCAGCAGCGCAGAGCCCCGACACACCCTGTGGTGCCTCAACGCACTGCATCTCCGAAAGAAAATAGGGGTACCCGTTTTATACATAAAAATAGAATGGAACCCCCTTAAAGGGATCCCCCGAAATAGGGCACCCCGAATTTTTGGAAACCCCCCATGTCTTTTTTTATTTGTTCTCGCCCTCTTCTTGGTTTCATCGCCCCGCTCCTTCCCGCAAGCTTGCTTGCGAGTGCCGGAGTGATAGTCCCAAAGCTCCAGGGTTCTTGACATGATGCCTCCATCGGAGATCCTCGGATTGGCTGCTTTTGGCTTGGGACTAAACTTCTAAACCCTAAACCCTAAACCCTATAAACCCTAAACCCTAAACCCTATATAAACCCTAAACGCGTTTAGAGCTCCTGTTTTTAGCGATGTAAGATCTCAGGGATGAAACTAAGCGCTTACGATATTAGGGGTACTCTTATTGGGGTCCTTCTTATAAGACAAGTCCAATTTTGAGGACTAGATTAGGGGTCCCTTATTTTCGTAAACGCCCAAATCAGCATTCACCCATGAGATCCTATAAGCGTCAACGCCAGTCCCGGCTGTAGGGAGCAAACGCTCCCCGTCCACTCGGTGCCATCACTGCGGAGATGCACCTATACTCCCCTTAGAACCTTCATACCAATATTTTTTTCTTAATATACTCTTGGGGGGGTTTATATAAAAAAATGAAAAATAAATCCCAAGGGGATATAGGCGCTTCCCCCGTCAGCGTGCGCCACATGAGTAACTTTCCCATCGACTCGGCCATGACAAAGTCGCCCTCTGGCGAAAAGCGAGCAAAGACGCTCTCTTCCATCCTGAACTCCCTAAACCGTAAACCCTAAACCCTAAACCCTGAACCTCGCGAAAGCCAGGAACCGAGACAAGAGATGCTAGTCTCAAATATGAGAAGCGAGAGCAACAACAACAACAACAACAACAACAACAACAACAACAACAACAACAACAACAACAACAACAACAACAACAACAACAACAACAACAACAACAACAACAAAAACACACAACCCATCAAAAGATTTGTGTCATGTCGAAACCTACCTAAAGAACATCAAGCGGGCGTCCAGCGTACCGGCAAAGGGTAGCGGATAACCTCCGAGCCAGGAATGCCTCGAACCAGCTGGAGAAAGTAGAGCTGCGCATCTATTTGGCATTGCTTAAGCAGCGTGTAGAGCTCTCCATCGCCAAGGCGCATGGCCTGAGTTTGGCAATCTGATTCAGAGGCCATGATTACGTACGAGCATGTGCCGGTGACAAAACAGGTTTCGGTGATAATGAATGATTAGGCTTTCTTGTGCTCTTTGAAGGTGGAACAGCATGCGCATGACAGCATGCGACCAAACACCCAATTGCCCCGGCGTGGCATCAGTTGCGCCGCCAGTCATAGAGGCGGGCCACAGGACGGTTTGTGAATCAGCATCCCAAACCTAGTTCATGGTTGGGATAGTATTAAAAAATTGAATTTCTGTTCCTTTCTGAATTTAAGTACCATTCAAACATGTAAAATGCTACCCACAACTATGACAAAGAAACCGCCGGTGGGCCATGGCTGTGCGAGGCCAAAGTGCAGCTCGAACCCACCAGAAGCAGGACTTCTGGAGGATCGTCGGCAGAAAGCAACTCTGACACCGGAGTCTGTGGCTCCTGTAGCAACTGAATGCGAAGGCTTATGCAAACTGGAAAATATAGCCTGGGGCCCCCTTCCCCCCCCCTATACCCCCCCTATACCCCCCATACCCCCCCTAGACCCCCCCTATACCCCCTACCCCCTACCCTAAAGATGCCCTGCGAAGTGCCTCGGAGATCCGGGTACCAAAGACGAGCTTTTGGCGGCCCACCGCCACCTGACTGCTGGGGCCCTGATTTTACAGTGGTGGCGAAGGCTGGCGATGGAACATGTGATGTTGCCCCAAACCCTCCCAAGCCGCACCTTGGTACGTGTAGCGATGGCAGCCTTCATATCTGTGAGTGTCGCCGTAACACCGACCTTCACATTGAAAGCCGCGCCGCTGGGCTGGCGCACGGCGACTTCCATGGCTCCAGCTACGAGCGGTTGAAGGCTGTTGAAGTGCAAAGTTCGATGCTTAATGTATGCTAACCCTAAACCCTAAACCCTTTTGCCACTGGACTGAAAGGCTAGCCAGAATCCAGGAATCCATGGGTGCAAACCCCGGAAAGCACCAGCAAACCCTGAACCCTATACCCTCAACCCTAAACCATTCCTGTCTTCCCAACTCCTGGTGCCCTTGACGTTTGCTGTCACCTGCCTCAGTCAGCTCATGTTTCAAGCCTTCCCCTCAGGGTCCATGTACCTGTATAGTATATACTTGGGCCCTAAACCCTAAACGTCCTAAAGCTATATGGGAACCCCTTTAAGGCCCAAGTATATACCACATAGGGCATGTAAGATGTAGTATGCTTCGGGTCTGGGACTCATGGTTGTTTACCATCGTAAGACACGGCCCCGGTATCCGAAAGTCCCAGCACCCCCCCCCCCCCCCCCCCCCCCCCCGGCCGCATCACCCCAGCTCCTGCAAACTCTGCCACCTACAGCCCGAGACTTCAACCACTTCACAATCTTTACAAAACCTCCAACCTAGACAAACCTAAACACTCTAGCTCAACAATAAAACCTTCTATGAACCTCGGGATGTTCCCCCTTATACTAACAGTCCTTAGTCGGGATTATAGTAGGGGGGGGGGTACTAGCATCCTTATGAAGGACAGTATAAGGGAGAACATCCCAACCCTAAACCCTAAACCCTAAACCCTAAACCCTAAACCCTAAACCCTAAACCCTAAACCCTAAACCCCAAAACCAGCAGCTACCTTCGGGCCTCCGACTGCAGCGTCTGGCATCGGCAAAGCTGCTTTGCCAGGCTGCTCGGTTTAGGGTTTAGGGTTTAGGGTTTAGGGTTTAGGGTTTAGGGTTTAGGGTTTGGGGTTTCAGGGTCTACCGTCGGTTTTGGGGTCTACCGTCGGTTTTGGGAACTCCGAGTTCCGATTGCGTAAGGGTGTAGGGTTTAGGGTTTAGGGTTTAGGGTCTAGGCCCGCAAAAAATGGCGTCGGAAGGAGACATGGGCTTGAGCAGATGCCTCGAGTGCGGCGTAGTGAAGGTGTTCTGCAGACATCCTTATGAGGATGCTTATCCCTAAGTAAGGCTCCAAATAGGCCAAAGTAGGTACTATTTATAGACTTTTGGCCCCAATGTAGGTATTGTTTGTATACTTGGAGCCCTAGGGTATGATCATGCTGCAAGCGGCTCTGTGTTCTATTCTGTCAGCAAGCCACTTCTTGTGCAAGCAACCTTGTTTCGTCGCCGCTAGACGCCGGATTCCGTGTCTGGCTAACCAGCCTGCCATAAGGCTCCAATATGTTTCTTTTGGGCTTCTCATGAAGTAAACCAGTGTACCACCAAAAAAAGAGTTAACCTTTGAGCCTGTGGCTAGCTGCTGATTGCTGCTTCCCGCTCAGACATGTCACTTCCCCAGCTTTGCATTCAGGTACTCCATGCTGGCCCACATTTCATCTTCTGTCAACAGGCGATTCCAAACAATGATCTCCATGACGCCAAAGTCGGAGAACTCGCCATGGCCCTCGTTGACAAGCAAATGGAAGTCTCCGCGGTGGACGCCGTGCCGCGTTGCGATGTTCCTTCTTTCTTGGCCCTTGAAAATAACTCCCCCACGGCTGCCACACATCCTTGGTTGCCCAGTACCACTATCATTATGATAAGGGTGCCCTTGTTGGTGTTGGTTGCGATGTGGTGGAATAGCGCGGAGGCCAAAACGGGCAACAACAAAAAACACAGGGCTAATTACCAAGCATCACGAGCCAGTCGGTGGAACCTGGTCCTTCGTGCGAGGTGACCCATGTATCGTAATAAGCCACCCCAGCACGGCCATGCCAGTGGCCATGTAGCCAATTGAAGGAGTTGGTTTGGAGAATGCGACGCTTTGAGCCGCCCAGATATCGTGTGACCGAGCAGATGGAATAGTCCGAGGGCATGATCTTGCCAAAGTCGTAGCCCGCGTCAATGTTCCCGCTGATGTATGTCACCGGAACACCGGCACCGTTTCCAGCTTCAACCTTCGTGGAAACACTACCCTTGGTCACACGGCCCTGCCAGTTGCCCACGACACTTTTCCAGTCTGGACTTGCATCCTCACTCTTGAACCAGGCCACCAGGGCCGACTTGGCCGCAGGCTGAGGCGGCTCCTTACTCGAAAGAGGATTTACGGATCTTAGGGTTTAGGGTTGAGAGTTTAGTGACGTGCCACATGGCTAGGCCTCAAGCTCAAAACTCGGGCCTCAACACGAGGCAGACACAACTAAATCCAACTTGAAGAAAAGAGCTATCAGAACCTGCCAAGACCAGGCAAGGAAGGGTGGCTCTTTAGTCTAATCTCATAGACCTCTTCTTACGGTTGCAGCAAGATGCTGCTCGGATTTTCCAATTCAGGTACTCCATGCTGGCCCACATTTCATCTTCGGTCAACGCGCGATTCCAAACAATGACCTCCATGATGCCAAAGTCGGAGAGCTCGCCACCCATGTTGACATTCAGTTCGAAGCCTGCGTGGTGAGCGCCTTGCCGTGTTCCGATGTTCTGTCTATTAAGGCCCCTGAAAGCAACTCCCGCACGGCTGCCACACATCCTTGGTAGCCCAGTATACCACTATCATTGTGATAAGGGTACCCCTTTTTGGTGTTGGTTACGGAGAGGTGGAACAGCGCGGAGGCCAAAACGGGCAAAACAAAAAACACTGGGCTACCAAGCGTCACGAGCCAGTCGTTGGTCCTTGGTCCGGTGCTCGGGGTGATCCATGTTCCGTAATGAGCCACCCCAGCATGACCTGCCCAGTGGCCATGTAGCCAGTTCCAGTGGCTGCTTTGGAGTATACGACCCTTTTGGCCGCCCAGATATCGTGTGACCGAGCAGATGGAATAGTCCGGACCCATGATCCCGCCAAAGACGAATGCCGTGCGAGTGTTCCCGCTGATGTATGTCACAGGACGACCGGCACCGTTTCCGGATTCAACCTTCCTGGAAACACCACCCCAGGCCACGCGGCCTTCCCACTTGCCCACGACACTTTTCCAGTGTGGATTTGCATCCTCACTCTTGAACCAGGCCACCATGGCCGGTTTGGCCGCAGGCTGAGGCAATGCCTGACTGGAAAGAGGATCTACGGATCCACCAAAAAAAGGTTTAGTGACGTGCCACATGGCTATACTTCTGGGGCCTCAAACTCAAAACTCGGCCCTCAACACAAGGCAGACACAACTAAATCCAACTTGAGGAAAAGAGCTAAAGAAACTGCCAAGACCAGGCAAAGAAGGGTGGCTCTTCAGTCTATACTCTCATAGACCTCTTACGGTGGCAAGATTATTCGGCAGACGTAGGGATGCAGCAAGATGCTGGCGCTTGGATTTTCCAATTCAGGTACTCCATGCTGGCCCACATTTCATCTTTTGTCAACGGGCGATTCCAAACAATGATCTCCATGACGCCAAAGTCGGAGAACTCGTGATGGCCCTCGTTGATAAGCAGATGGAAGTCTGCGTGGACAGCGCCTTGCCGCGTTGCGATGTTCCGTTTCTCTTGGCCCTGGAAAACAACCCCCGCACGGCTGCCACACATCCTTGGTAGCCCAGTACCATTATCATCATGACAAGGGTACCCTGTTTGGTGTTGGTTACGTTATGGCAAAATGGGCAAAATACGGTACCACGGGCTACCAAGCCTCACGAGCCAGTCGGTGGAACCTGGTCCTTCGTGCGAGGTGACCCATGTTCCGTAATGAGCCACCCCAGCACGGCCGTGCCAGTGGCCATGTAGCCAGTTGTGGGAGTTGGTTTGGAGAATGCGACGCTTTGAACGGCCCAGATATCGTGTGACCGAGCAGATGGAATAGTCCGAGGGCATGATCCTGCCAAAGTCGTAGCCCGTGCCAGTGTTCCCGCTGATGTATGTCACCGGAACACCGGCACCGTTTCCAGATTCAACTTTTCTGGAAACACTACCCTTGGTTACACGGCCCTGCCACTTGCCCACCGCACTTTTCCAGTCTGGACTTGCATCCTCACTCTTGAACCAGGCCACCATGGCCGACTTGGCCGCAGGCTCACGTGTTGCCTGGCTCGAAAGAGGATCTACGGACCCCAAAGACAAGGCTCAGTGACATGCACACGCCAACATGTTGCTGAGTCTTCGCGGCTTGCCAGAAACTTAGTATATTTCGGCCTCGTCTGCTTATATACGTATTACAGCGTTTCAGGCACTCACCCGATCCCAATAACCCACTGCAGAAGCTGAGATTCTGGAAAAAGGTGTGGGTACATGGGGGGGGGTACCATATATATATATATGTATATATATATATATATATCTATATATATATATATATATCTATATATGTATACAACTTGCGGAAAAGAGCAAAGAACCTGCCAAGACCAGGCAGGGAATGGTGGCTCTTTCAGTCTAAAGTCATAGACCTCTTGCGGTTGCAAAGTTATTCAGCACTTGGAGGTTATGGTACTTATTAACCAATTATAACTGTACTTCTAACCCACTTATAAGCCCCCTAAGTGCCCTAATATGGGTACAAGTACAGTTGTAAGTACAGTTATAATTGGTCGATAAGCACCCTGAACCTCCAAGCAGACGTAGGGATGCAAGCTTCTGGCGCCTGAATTTTCCAATTCAGGTACTCCATGCTGGCCCACATTTCATCTTCGGTCAACGCGCGATTCCAAACAATGACCTCCATGACGCCAAAGTCGGAGAGCTCGTGAACGCCCTCGTTGACAAACAGATGGAAATCTGCGTGGACAGCGCCTTGCCGCGTTGCGATGTTCTGTCTTGCTTGGCCTTTGAAAACAACTCCCGCACGGCTGCCACACATCCTTGGTAGCCCAGTACCATTATCATTGATTATGATAAGGGCGGTACGGGTGCCCTGTTTGGTGTTGGTTATGCGTTTATGGCGGAACAGCGCGGGGCCCAAAATGGGCAAAAAGGGTACCGCTGGGCTACCAAGCATCACGAGCCAGTCGGTGGAATCTGGTCCTTCGTGTGGGGTGACCCATGTATCGTAATGAGCCACCCCAGCACGGCCGTGCCAGTGGCCATGGAGCCAGTTGTGGGAGTTGGTTTGGAGAATGCGACCCTTTGAGCCGCCCAGATATCGTGTGACCGAGCAGATGGAATAGTCCGAGGTCATGATCTTGCCGAAGTCGTAGCCCGCGCCAGTGTCCCCGCTGATGTAGGTCACAGGACGACCGGCACCGTTTCCGGATTCAATTTTTCTGGAAACACTACCCTTGGTCACACGGCCCTGCCACTTGCCCACCGCACTTTTCCAGTCTGGACCTGCATCCTCACTCTTGAACCAGGCCATCATGGCCGACTTGGCCGCAGGCTGAGGCATTGCCTGACTCGAAGGGCGGTCTGTGGCCACAAATATAAGAAGTTCAGTGGCATAGACCTTTCCAAAGGTACCTACAGCGATTTAATTTGACGAACGGCAGCCTGGCCTGGGCATGCTTTAGCGCGAACTTGGGCACCGTGATCTTGGAGTTGCCGGTGTCCGGGCCCTGATAGCGCATCTTGAAGATTTCGTGGCCACCCATCTCGCACATGTCCACCACCAGGTTGTGCAGACCTGCCGGAAGGAACTTCTCGTGGCTGGGCTTCTCGGTTTCTCCATGGCAGCCGTTGTTGTCGACGACCTTCTCCCCATCCAAGTACAAGATGGAGCCTCTGAACAAAAGACTCATCTAATCTTGTTTGAGTGTCTCAGAAAAGAAAGGGATCCATGATCATCATGCTCCTCTAACCCCGTCTGAGCCCGGCAACCATCGTCTGAGGCGAGGTAGAATTTGTACTTGCCCGAGTTCTTGGTGACCAAATGGCCAGTGCACCTGCAGATTTCTTGCTAGGTTTTCTGTCAATCCATTGCCACGGTGCACTCAACCCATGTCCTCCGCGCCTCAAGCAGAAATTGTCACCTTGGCGCACGTTGGGAAACCGCCCGTGCTCCTGACAAGACATGGAGCACAGGATGCGAGGGCGACAGCTCATCATTTTCAGGGCCTTATAGCCTACAGGTTCAACGCCAATCGACCTCACAGGAGGAAACCCCAGTCCACGTAGATCTCCGGCAGAATTTCAGTGTGGGCTGGGGTCCTTGGGGTTGCAGTGGGCCCAACAGAAGTAGAGGCATCCGAAGATTTCAATCAGCTGAGCAGTCTCATGGAGGCCAACCCTAAACCCTAAACCCTGAAACCCTGAAACCCTAAACCCTAAACCCTCACTGTTGCCGGGCAGCATGGCAGCGAGGTCAGGGATCTGGCACTGTGCCTGGTTGTAGAAGTAGTCGCACGTCAGGCCATCCGCCAAGTGCTGGCATGAGGTGGGGAGTGCATTACGGCATGGAAATCATAAGCACCCATTCTGTTCCTGAGGATGAACATATACAGATTCCATAAGAGCACAGCTTTGGCGTTAGTCTACCAGCCCTCCGGCCTTGATGCTGTGCTTCAGCGCAGATGTGGGCACCGTGATCTTGGAGTTGCTGGTGTCCGGCCCCTCATAGCGCATCTTGAGCACTTCGCCGCCATCCTTTCCGCACATGTCCACCACCAGGTGGTGCAGACCCACCGGAAGGAACTTCCGGTGGCTGGGCTTCTCGGTTTCTCCATGACAGCCATCGTTGTCGACGAGCTTATCCCCATTCAGGTACATGAGAGAGCCTTTCAACACAGAACTCTCCTCAAGTCTTCTTATGCCATGCATGCCACCCTTTGTAAGCCCGAAACCGTCGTCCGAGCTGAGGAAGAACGTGTAGTCGCCCGAGTTCTTTGTGGCCAAAAGGCCTTCGCACCTCTAGCTCGTAAACCGCAAATGGCCAGAATGTTGCGGGCATATACATCAGACTGTGGGCTGCAAGCTAGGATTTAGGGTTTAGGGTAGAGGAAGGAGGCTGCGCCCTTGGTAGCCCCCACACATTGCAGAATCTGCGGACATTGAAATGACCCTTCCGCATATCGGTGCGGGCATTTCCCAAAATAGGGGTACCCCTTTTTACTTTAATTAAGGGCACCCCGCCTAAAAGGGTACCTCCGGCTTTCGGAAACCCCAATGTTCAAGATTGTTGAAGAAATCCCTGGCCTGACGCAGAAATTTTCGCCTTGCCGCACATTTGGAAATCGCCCATGCTCCTGACCGGCAATGGCGAAAGGCTGGAAAGTTAGTCTGCAGCGAGGAAGGAGGGGAAGGAGGGAAAGAAGGAAGGAAGGAAGGGAGGAAGGACAGAAGGACCATTTTATGATACTCTTCGATTGCTATTTTCATATTGTGACTTATACTGTTATACCGTGATATATTTGATTGTGAGAGCAATATAATATCGTAACGCTATATGAATATACGATTATAGTATTGTTTTCTGATCTTTTTCTATTGGCGCATTAGTACATGTTTCAGCCGTGCAAGCTTGCTTCAAACGCGTATGAGTCTTTTTGACATTTGTTCGAACTCTTTGTTAGGAAATCCTCTCTTTTAAAAAGACAACCTCTATAGTTTCTCGAAATCTTACTAGGAAACTTCTACTCGCTCTATATTTTCGTAGGAAATTTTATAAGGAACACCTCTATTTTCTCTATATTTTATTAGGAAAGCCTCTGGGTTCTCTGCACTCTCAGAGGAACACCAGAAACCTCTGCTTTAATGGGACAACCTCTGTTTTCCGTTCTCTACTTTTGATCCGGAAACTCTATTCCCCTATACATGTACAGAGGGACAGAAGGCAAAAACGACAGAAAGAAACAAACCATGCTGGCATGATGGGTTTGGAAAGTTAGATTCTTCGAAAGGAGTCATGTGTGCAAAAAATGCAAGTCTAAGTCCTTCTCATGGGCAGTAAGAGTGTGTTTTGTTGGGGCGGCCTTTTTTGGAGGCCTGGCGTGGCATCTTTTCTGTTGTGGAGGTCGGACACGCTTTTACTGGCGGGCCGGGGGCAAGGGCGTTTTCTTTTGCGGAGGCCTGAAGGCTTTCTTACAGAGGGCTTCGTAAAAACTTTTTTGAAAAAAGCTGAGAGTTTTTCTACGAAAATCAAGAGAAAATAGAAGTTTTCCTATTAACATACTGAGAATTGGCTCCCGGGACAAGAGCCAAACCCTAAAAATCCCACCCACGAAAAAATCAAAAACACGTCTCCCTGGCGAAACATTCGAGGTTGCGCGGGGCGGCTATACCTAGAAGCTTCGCAGCAAAGGCTCAGAAGACGGACAGCCTTGCTAAACCCTAAACCCGAAAGCCTAATGAAAAGTGAGAACCAGCTGAGAACAGAAGCAACGGCCATTCATAGCTATCAGGCCCGGTCCATGTAGATCTTTGGAACGATCGCGCTGTGGCCAGGACTCCTTCCATAGGGTTTAGGGTCTAGGGACCCTACTATGGGGGTTTGCGAATTCGGGATTCGGGTACCTGATTGGGGCCCTTATTATAAGGGGATCTTACCATTTGGGAATCCAGATCAGGGGCCCATTCTTGTCGCAAACCCCCTTCTTGGTAGCCCCAGTAACCATAATAAGGGCAACCCTTTTCGGGTTATTTTATAAGGGAAACCATAAGCAGCAAAAAGGGTAAAGGGCACCTCTGGGCTACCCAGCCTTGTAAAGGCTTCGCAGGGATGATGCTAGGAGGTCGGACTAGGGGTTTAGGGTTTAGGGTTTAGGGTTTAGGGTTTAGGGTTTAGGGTTTAGGGTTTGGACCCTTGGGGATGTAGACCCTCTCAGTAAGGTCCCTCCTTAATCGCGTCAGAAGAGGGTTGAGAAGGGGTCCCCTTTGAAGGGTCCCCCCAATCCCACCTAGGATGATGCCTTTTTTTGCCACTCGCTTGGCTGACTGTTGAATCGCGGTGCAGAAACGGGGGCTTTTGGGTTTCAGGGTCTAGGGTTCAGGGCCTGAGGGCCTTATGGGTTTAGGGTATAAGGGGTTTGTTGTTTAGGGCTCAGGGCAATTATTGAACTGCCGAGTGTCAAGGTAGTCAGGTCGGGAACCTGGCATTGGGACTGGTCGTAGAAGTAGTCGCACGCCAGGCCATCCGACAAGGGCGGCTGCCACACAGCCGGGGGCACATGATGGATGCACATCAGATTGCAACGTGCTGGCGCAACATCCGGGCCTTCGTGTCGTGCTTCAGAGCAGACATGGGAACTGTGATCTTGGAGTTGTCAGTGTCCGGGCCCTGGTAGCGCATCTTGAGCACTTCGTGGCCATCCACCTCACACATGTCCACCACCAGGCTATGGACACCTGCCACAAGGAACTTCTCGTGGCTGTGCTTCTCAGTTTCGCCATGGCAGCCGTTGTTGTCGACGAGCTTCTCCCCGTTCAAGTGCAGCAGAGAGCCTGTCAACACTTTCGGCTGCCTACACAACGCATGAAGCGCATCCTTGTCCAGCTCAGGCACCATCGTCTGAGGCGAGGTAGAACTTGTAGTTTCCCGAGCTTTCGGTGACCAGGTAGCCGCTGCACCTGTATTTTCTTGCCAGGTTTTTTGCCACCTGTAATGCACAGCGGATGCAGCCCTCTCCTTGCCTCAGGCAGAAATTGTCGCCTTGGCGCACATTGGGGAACTGCCCGTGCTCCTGACATCTATAGGCTATAGGAGCACAGGCTGCGAAAGCAATTGTGTTCGTGTGGATCCCGGTCCATGTAGATCTCCGGCACGATGGCGCTGTGGGCTGGGGTCCTTACGGTTGCAATTGTCAGCGGAGTTCGGGTTCGAGGCATCGGAACATGCAATCGAGCCCCCTTAAGGCGAAGGCAGGGCGGTGAGGTCTGGGACATGGCACTGAGCCTGGTTGTAGAAGTAGTCGCACTCCAGGCCGTCCGACAAGCGCTGTCGTGGGGCGGGAGTTCTTCACAGTCTAGGGATTCTATAGGTGCATGTGCCACTTTAGCTCAGGCTGTGGGTGTGAAAGTTCTTGCTCTCATGTTGTCCATGTCATGAATTAAGAGCGGCGCTTCGCGAAACTCTCCCACTGGTACTGTTTGCGCGGGCTAGTTACGGCTAGTTCCCGCAATTCTCGAACTTACTTCTGCTCAGCTTCGGGTCCAACATCACAACCAAACAACATGCAACCCCCTTCGATAACACTGATATGATAACGTTCAGAACAAGGCGAGTATTTTCAATAGCGTGTAGTGTTGCAGATTGCTTCGCTCCGTGCAATTTCGCATGTCCATTCCCAGCCTTTCGTGCCCCACTAACTCGAAGTAATCATACTGGCGCTCACTTGTTGCTCGTTTCCTAAAGCCGTGCTGATGAAAGTGCTGCTTGCCGGTTCTGGCCTTGACTGAGTGCTTGAGCGCAGATGTTGGAACCGTGATCTTGGAGTTGCCAGTGTCCGGGCCCTGGTAGCTCATCTTGAAGACTTCACCGTCACCCACCTCACACATGTCCACCACCAGGCTATGGACACCTGCCGCAAGGAACATCTCCTCGCTGTGCTTCTCGGTTTCCCCATGGCAGCCATCGTTGTCCACGACCTTCGCCCCATTCAGGTACATGATCGAACCTCCGGACACCAAAGCCCTCATGAAAACGATGCGCAGCATGTGCAAGCGACCGAAAGATGACCGAACAATGACCATACTGCCCAGCACTCTTTAAGTCTTAGCCCACTCAAGAAGAGCGTGCCGTCGTCCGAGCTCAGGTAGAACTTGTACTTGCCGTCGGTCTTCGTGATCAAACTGCCCGTGCACCTGCGGGTCACCCACAACTTCTATCCAGCCCATGGATAGCCGACGGACGCCCCCCGCCTGATGCAGAACTGATCCGTTTTGCGCACATTGGGGAACTGTCCGCTCTCCTGCCCCAAAAAAAACAAGTCCAGTTGAACAGCTGCTTCTCACAGTCCAAACTTGCAAGGATCTTGCCTTAGGGTGGTAGTTACATGGTCCCTTAATCCACGCCCTGAAATGGGGATCCCTTCTATACCCTTATATACCCCATAAAGAGGGTAAGGGACCGTGTAAACCCCCTCATCTTCAGTTAAACCGTTCAACCCTAAGCCACTCCATGAAAATCTCCGGCAGCACCACTGAATTGTCTGGGGTCCTTTGCAGCGAGCATGCTCGAGACATCCGGTCACATGTCGGAACTTGACAGCTCAAAATAGCAAGCTCTTCTTCAAGTTTGCGTGGGAAAGCCATCTCTGGTTCTTCTACTCAGCGAAGAGGCCCCGCACTCTCTCTTCTTCTTCTGCACAGCGGAGAGGCCCCCCCCTAAGGAAGACCCCTGATCTGTCTTTCGGTGAGATTGCGGCCCCTGACACATTGCTCACTTTACGGGCCAAGTTCGGTGTCTTAAGAGGCCCCCCGGTGGTTGACCCTCAGAAGTCGAGCTGGAGGAGGTGGCTTTCACAATCTCGCCGTCATGTTCCCCCCCAGTGTCGTTTTTCATCCCCCAGAGCGAGCATCGCTCTGGGGTTTCCAGTACGTTGTCAGTCGTGCTCTTGTCAAAAAACAGCAGGCGAATAACATGCGTTCATTCAAGGCCTTTCACAGGCACTCTCTCTTCTTCTTCTTCTTCTTCTTCTTCTTCTCCTTCTGCTTCCTCTTCTTCCTCTGCATCTCTCCGTTTGTCTCTCTTTCTCTCTCTGTCTCTGTCCCTGTCTCTCTCGCTACACGCTTAGACCCCCCCAGGGGGAAAGTCCCAGGTTTTTTTTGGTTTGCCTTCCCCACGGTTTTCGTGGCTCTCTGTCTCTTTCTGTTTCTTTCTTTCTTCTGTGTCTCTGTCTCTCTCTGTCTTTCTCTCTCTCACTCACTCTCTTTCTTTCTACTCTCTCCCGCTCTCTATCTCTCTCTCTCTCTCTCTCTCCCTCCCTCTCTCTCCACCTCCGTAGTCTAAGCGTGGAACCCCGGACCTTCTGAAGACACAGCACAAGTGCATTACACTGAGTGCTGCTTGGGTTCAGAACTCCCAGGTTCGGCACCTGGCACTGGGACTGATCGTAGAAGTAGTCGCACTGTAGCCCGCCCTCGAGGTTGGCCTGCGAGTCCCAAAGAACAGCTACACTTCCGACTCTTACCATCGGATAGAACGGGATAGAACTGAGATGGCAATGGGGGAAGCAGCGACGTAACCTGCTTTGGCGTCCCGAATCTGAGGACCGGTCTTCGGGAAACAAGGTGGTAGTTGTGGTGGTAAGTGTCGAGGTCGTTGTCGTTGTGCTGGTGGCCTCAGCGGTCCGAATCTCATCTATCTCGGACTTTATCTCTCATTCCAAAGTGTGATATCGAAGTGTGAAAGTGTTCCGCAAATCCACTCATGCTGTGTGTAAGTTCGGTGGCAAGGGATGATGCACAGCAGGAATCGATCTGTGAAGCGCTCGGCGCCCGACCGTGCTTGTTGTTGTGGATGTTATTGTGCTTGTCGTTGTACTGGTTGTTGTCGTCGTGCTGGTGCTCGTCGTGCTGGTGGTTGTCGTGGTGGTGGTCGTCGTGCTGGTGGTTGTCGTGGTGGTGCTCGTCGTGGTACTGGTTGTTGTCGTGGTGCTGGTGGTTGTCGTGGTGGTGCTCGTCGTGGTACTCGTTGTTGTCGTGGTGCTGGTGGTCGTCGTGGTGCTGGTCGTCGTGCTGGTGGTCGTCGTGGTGCTGGTCGTCGTGGTGGTGGTCTCAGCACTGGGAAAACATGAACTGTGCAACCATCACCTCGTTCCTACAGCCTTCTTGCGCAGCTCGCCAGGCAGTCGTAGAGCAATGCAACTTATCGTGTGCACACACGCACACACACACACACACAGAGACAGACAGACAGACAGACACACACACACACACACACAGAGACAGACAGACACACACACACACAAACACAGAGACAGACAGACACAGAGAGAGAGAGAGAGACATACACACAGAGAAAGAGAGAGAGAGAGAGAGACACACACACACACACAGACACACACACACACACACAGACACAGACACAGACACAGACACAGACGCACACACCCACGCACGCATGCGCGCATGCACGCACGCACGCACGCATGGCACGCATGGCACGCATGGCACGCATGCCCGCAAGCACGCACGCACACACGCATGCACGCACGCACGCATGGACGCATGCATGCACGCCTGCACGCATCAACGCAGCTAGCATGTGCACTCGGGCAAGGTAATGATGAAGAAACGTGCAAGAGAGAGCCACAGAGAGAGAGAGAGAGAGAGAGAAAAGCATCCTGCGCAAGAAGTTCGCTATGGAGAATGCAGAAGCAACCTCCGGGCAATTCTCAGGACACACCGTTCCGTAGCCCATCGGGAATGTTGCTCATGCCCAGCAGCCGTCACGCAAGCATAGCCCATGGTCCTCAGGAGGGCATGTGCTGAGAGTCACAATCCCACCATAAGCTGGGCCTGGCCCCCGTTTAGGGTTTAGGGTTTAGGGTTTCGGGTTTAGGCCGAGAGTCAAGCATCTTCCGTCAAACCATGCGCACTGCATGCGACGAGCCTGGGTTCACGCTCAGGCAGACGGCCGATTTAGTGCTGGGGTACTTTTTTTATGCAGGAATTTAGCAGGGATCATGGGGGGATAAGATCTAAACCCTTTTTTGCATCCGGGCTATGATGTCCTGGCCGGAAAGTCTAAACCCTAAACCCTAAACCCTAAACCCTAAACCCTAAACCCTAAACCCTAAACCCTAAACCCTAAACCCAGATCATGATTGCAAGCCAAAGGAAGACCATACATCTGGGGGCCTTCGAGGTAGCACTGAGGAATTCTCGCACTCTTGAACTTCAGTTTTTCACACTATAACAAGATTTCTATTTAAAAAGAAACTGCAATATGAGAATATTTCGTTGAAAACACAAAAACAGAATCATGAAATCATATAGAACACTAGTAGTATAATGAATAAAAAAAACAGAACATATATTTTTTGAATATCATGATAAACTAAAAGAAGTATTTATAGCAAGATAACAATATAATAACAATATTTTGTACTGTAATAGTGATCATACTATGACAGAAAAACTAACCATATAAACAGAAAATGATGATTTCATCAAATGACAAGAACATGTAAAAACAAATTTTACGTCGAGCATCCCCAACAGATTTGGATTTATTGGGGCTGGGCACTCAAGACACTCTGCTTAGTAGCCCAGTAACCATATTATAATAAGGGCACCCTTGTTTGGGTTGGTTGCTTTATAAGGGGACCCATAACCAAAAAAGGGGCAAAGGGTAACCACTGGGCTACTCAGGTTGGGTTGGGCACTCCAGGGACACTCGGGGGATACACCGGCATGGCATGGGGGTTTTGGGCGCGAACCCCACACCGAGGGTGGGGAATGAATATTGCTACATTCTGAGATACAGTCATACAACAATATGGTCATGTAATGATATGATAACGTACTTCTATAAGAGTATAACAAGTCCAATGGTCTAATCGTCTACTTAGATAGTAGTAGAGTAGTTACATTGTATCGTAGTTTAATAGTATGCTCGTATAATAGCATAATCGCAATCGTTATACTATATGCAAACAATAAATATAATCAGAGAAACACAGAAAAAGTGAAGAAAGATAATACTATACTAATATGGAAATATAAACATATAGTACAATAATACTATGGTATCGTAATTTACAATTATGCGATTATTACAAGTACTATAACTTAGCAAATCATATAGCGCTATGATCAAAATACAGGAATGTAAACATGTACTAATATGCTTACATAGTACATATAATGATATAAAACATATTTTGCTCGAACTCCCTGGAAGATATTTTGCTCGAACTCCCTGGAAGACTGCAAGTCTTCGGAAAGAAAAAAGAGAGCTTCCACCATGTTGGCTATGCCACTTCCACCGTCACGTAGCGACTGTCGCAGTCTGCCTCCTGCATGGTGTAAGCTTCACCCTAAACCCCAAACCCTATAAGCCCTATACCCTACTTAAACGGAATACCCCAAACCAAAGGCGTGTGGAGCTTCTGTGGAATGATTGCTAATCCTTTTTTGGACCACTACTTGTTACTCGCTTCCCGCGAGTTGACTAGCCATTACTCATGGCACACATCCCAGACAAGCTTTGTTTCAGGCCCACGAAGCTAAGCTGTGGAACTAGGGTGCAGATTTGTAGTATAAGCAGGGACCCTTTTTGGACCCAGACTCCTAAAGAGGAGACCCTAAACCCTAAACCCTTTTGAACCTGGAAGCTGCTTCATGCCCTACACCCTAAACCCTAAACCCTAAACCCTAAACCCTTAACCCTTAACCCTAAACCCTAGCACAGGCAATTCTTCAGGGCGTAGGCCATGACAACCCATGTCACGGTGCCTCCCAACGTCGGGGGGCCGACCGTCAGGGCTTCTGCAGTAGCTGCTTTAGGACTGCAGTGTAGGTGTCGGAATCATTACTCAACATATTCCCTTATGGTCCCTCCATTCAAAAATAGGATGACCCCCAAGACCCTCTATAGTAGCCGGGGCAGCCGCTGCTGGCAAGGCTCTTTGCACAGCCTTAGCAGCCCTTGCTCGGAGCGCCTAAAGGCCTGGAGCCCCAACATGAAACTGCAATCAAGGGGTTTAGGGTTTAGGGTGCAGGGTTTAGGGATCAAAGTTGAAAAGTGCTGCTGCCTCTGCAGTCAAGCACATCGGATCAAAACAGGATGAAGCATCTTCGGGCTTTCTTTGGGCAGAAAACAGCCCCCCCCCCCCCCCCCCCCCCCTTCCCCCCTTCCCCCTTTCTCCCGGTGGCCTGCAAGTGCGAGCATGAGCCGCCCTCCACAAGCTGCCCCTGCCATGGCGTGAAGGCTGGGGCATCTGAAATTCTCCAAAGAGCTCGGATTCTCAGGGTTTAGGGTTTATAGGGTTTATAGGGTTTATAGGATCCCTCTTAGTGGGAAGGAGACTAGGAGCACGATCATGTCAGGCTAAAGCAGCATTCGAAAATTTCCTGGCTTCACTTCCGGGAGTCCATACGCAAAACTGCAGTGGAAGAGGGCCCCGAACCCCCCGGGAGGATCAAATAGAAGCCCCCAAATTGTACCCTCTACTACTACTGGGTCATTTTCAGGGACCCTTAAGGGGATCTATTTTTTGGGATCCTCCCAAGAGTCTTGGGGGTGATTGAACGCGCGCGCCATCTGATGCGCGAGTCTGGGTGGCATCAAGCATAAAACAAAATATGGTCAACAGAGCAATAAGAAAGAAAAAGAGCATGAAGCGCTGCTGCCCTAACATACCAGATGAATCCAGTCTTGTTGGTGATATCCAGTCTTCTTGCTATCTGCGGTGTGCGCGTTGCTGTTACTGCGTAACAGTGTATCAGTGTATCCTCTATGCAGCAAAGGGCAAAGCCCCACCTGGCACTCAGGGAGGAACCCCTCCTCGAGCGGCTCAGGGCGCTTCGTGCCCGAGCCAAGAGGAGGTGAGTTGACGTCGAAGGACCAGCTCCCATCCTTGTTCCCATCCTTGCCCTCCTGAGGGTTTCAGAAAATGGGGGGGGGGGGGTACCTCTTATGTAAACCAAAATGCCTGTAATCCCTTTTAAAGGATCCCCCCCCACAGGGAACCCCCTATTTTGGAAGCCCCCCTCCTTGCTGTCATCGGCAACCTTCACCTGCTTGGCCTTGCTGTTCACCGCTTGGACATCCGCACTGGTGAAGTCCTTGACTAGTGGGTTTAGGGTTTATAGGGTATAGGGTATAGGGTATAGGGTTTAGGGTTTAGGGGTTCTGCTTTGGGGCTCTACTGCGGGAGATGTCAGTGTTTGGGGAGCACAGAATCGAACCCCTCACTCGCCAACTGCAGCAAAGGCCGTTTAGGGAAGTCCTTGAGCGCGGCGATGGCCCGGGACCTGCTCTCCCATGACACGAGCTCGTCGGGCATGGCGGCCAAGATGAGGGCGAACTGATCCGCGATGTTCACCAAGGGGATCGTCGTCTCTGGGCTCTGGTAGGGGCCGAAGCCCATCTGCAGTCCAAGCTGAATCCAGTTGCCCGAGAGCAGGCCTTTGACCTCAAAGTTGACCACACCAGCATTCTTGAAGCTGAAGAGCTTGAAGACGTTTGCTGCCGACTGGGCCTCGGATTCGGACTCCATGGCGCTGATGCGCTTCCGAGCTTCTTGCCCTCGCAGCTCGGAGGTCTTGTTGATGCCCAGATCCTTCCCGTATTCGACTGATGCCAAGTACAAGTCGTCTTCCTGCTCTTTCCAGTACAGCGACTTCTCCAACTGAGTCTGTGCACGTGCCTTGCTGTGGTTGCTTGCCAGAAGAGCCGACCGTTTCATGGAAGCCATGCCAGTCCCGCTCTCTGAGCCTGTGTCTGAAACAGCAAAGTAGCTTCGAGCGGTTTGATGGCCGCCATTGATGTTGTCCGTCACGAAGTGCGTGTCTTTGCCGAAGCGCTTGGCCAGGCGGAGCGTCCGGCTGAAGAGCATGACGTTGTTGGACTTGATCTCAGAGCGCAAGACGCTGAGGTCGAGCCCGCCCGGCTGATTTTTCGGCCAACACACCTTGATGAACATTCAAGCCGGGGATCAGTCTGCAAAAGTATATAATTATGCATCACACGCGTTGCTACAATTTGCTACCACGAAATGAGCATGTGCTAGGTGAGCTCTGGAAAAATGAGCGTCCCGACTGCATTACATGTAGGCTCCGGACTTGGCTGTCCACCTCGGCCAAAGGCCCGGGCAGCAAGTCAAACCTTCATTGAAGGCTTGAAACCCTGTAAATAATAATAATAATTATATATATATATGTACATACATACATATATATATAATTACATATAATTATATATAATTATATATATATATATATATAATTATATATATTTATATATAATTATATATAATTATATATAAGTATATATAAGTATATATAAGTATATATAAGTATATATAAGCATACATATATATATATATATACATATATATATATAACTATATACATATACATACATATATATATATATATCAGCTGTTTCTTAGGAATTATAATGCCCGAAAATGAAAAACTATTCCCAAGTATCCCTAAGAAACTGGATGCCACCGACAAAGGCAACGACGGGCTGCATGTTCAACTTGAAGGTCACGGTCACACACCTCTCGATTTGCGTGTCCGCCGTGTAGAAAGAATAGCCTTGCCACTTGTTCCAATTGTCCTTCATCCACTTGTTGCCGCACGGCACCGCCCAAGGCTCCAGCTTCACGAAGTCGTCCTCAGTTGGCGCTTGCCAGTCTTTTTGAGTAGCCTGGTTGTTGCTGCCGGTCTTGTCCCTTGGTGCAAAGGCCAGGCAGGATCCCGTGGCGGTCTCCCTGCCATCGAACCTCGGAACTGCTTTGTTGCGGAACAACAGTGCGCAACTGCCCGACTGCAGTGCAATTCGGCAAGACTCCCCGTGCGTCTGTGTGACGATCCCGCAACGCCCCCTACTCGTGGTCCGAGCTGACTTTTGCTTATGAGGAACATGCTGCAACACAAGACAAGGCATTGCTGTCCACTGAAGGACATCCCGAATACACCCTTTAACTAGATAAGTGCATCCTCAGCCTCAACTCCTCCCCTCCCCCCCCTACATGAGACAAGCAGCTGGGTCACCAATGCTGTGGTCTTGGGCCCATGGTCCTCAAAGTCCCAGCTGACTGCGGCTGGAGGCTCCTCATCGTCGCCACGCTGTGCCTCAAGGATTGCAAGGGGTTGGCCCAGAACCTTTTCAAGACAACCGACGCAACGATTAGCTTCATGCAACAAAAGCCTCACACCATCCCCTTGAAACCACCCGGCAAACATCACTGCAACGGCAACAGAACAGCGATCCTTCGCGGCCGCCATCTCCTGCAACAACTCGGCTTGTCCACTGGGCGCGTGCTGCGAGTGCTTCGTGATGAGGAGGTTGGGGCCTGAACCAGGCTTCAACTGGCTGGTTCATATGAGTAGTAGGAAGTGAGGGAATTAGGGCCCCCCCCCTTTAGAATCCCTCGGACCAGGCTTCAAGGGCTTGGGGCATCTTGGGGCGTCTTGGCATTTGACGAGCTCCGGGAAAGATGTTTCACAGTTGAGATTGGTCCTAATGCGCTTTTTTTGGTAAACAAAAAAAGATAGGCGTTTCTTGCGAAAATTGTGTTTCCAGTAGCTAGCTGTGCATTTTCAATTTCAGGCAAATTAAACTGCAAAAAAAAATCAAATACCCAAACCTCGCCGGAGGTTGTTGCAGAGCAGTTTGGATACAGTTTAGATGTTTTGGTTTTGGATCTTTGGAATTGGGGAGTGTTTGATTTTGAGTTTTTGGGTTTCGGGAGTTTTTTGATGGGAGAAAGGATCTCGTCTTTCCGTCAGACCAAACAATCAAAAAGACTGCTTCCTGCAGTACCGCACCCCTCCCCGTCTCCCCGCACATAAATTTGCACATAGATTGGGTACTTCTTCTCCATTGCTGCAAGAGAGGCCTCCCACCACCCCCGGCCCCCCTTTGTACAGAAATCCAAGGATCCAAACATTTTCTATGTGAGTTTGTCCGGAAACTTTGGATTCTTGACTTGACTTGCTTCGGAAATCTGCATTTCTGGAGTTTGGGACGTTTGGAACTTGGGTTTTTTCGATGCGCCAACAGCGGAGCTGTGGAGGGAGGGGGCCCACAGAAAAACACATAGCGCCCTTCTCCCTGCAGAAGCTTCCAGGATTTGCATGAGATACCTACAAGGGGGCTCCATCTGCAAGATTAAAATAAGAGATCAGCCGATCCTTGTAACATGACATGCGCACCCTAGAAATGAGTTGATACTTGGCTTCTCCATTTCGCGGTTGGTCCATTGGGGGCGGGGGAGGGTACACACGTACATGTACATTAAGGTATATGATATATGGGGGGGGGGGGGGGGGGGGGGGGGCGGGGGTAGCATGTGTACATACATGCATACATACATACATACGTACATAATTGTATATATATATATATATACATATATATATATATACATACATATACATACGTACATACACACACATATCTATATATATATATATGTATAATCTATACATAGCAGAAACTGTTTCCAACAACCTCAAAACCCCAGCGACGCGATGCAATGACCCTTTTTTGCCGATCCACCGAAGGGATACAAGAAGCACACAATCCCATTTTCGGGCTTCTGAGGTTGAGGCAGTTTAAAAGTTTAGGGTTTAGGGTTTAGAAGTTATGTGTTTAGGGTTGATGTTACAAGGTGACTCCAAAGCCTGGCCGCCCACGAAACTCTACACCACAAAAAGATTTAAACCCTAAACCCTAAACCCTAAACCCCAAACCCCAAACCCTAAACCCTAACCCTGAACCCTAAACCCTAAGCCTGCCTCTATGGTGCACCATGGGTGGAGAATCGGCAGAAGGGAACTCGGTCGTGGCAGCCACCTGGTAAATTCCCGAATCTCGGGCCCGTGCTGTTTTTTGGTGAGTACGGGCCCATGTATTTGCTGAGGGCTTGGGGCTGTTTAGGGTCAGGGACCACGGTTTAGGAGAGCCGGGCACCTGCAGCAGAGACTGTCCGCCCTTCATGGCCTGTGTGGCCACTGTAGCGGCGACCTTCGCGAAGGCCTCGATGAACTCGCTGAAGATGTCGCCCAGGCGATTCAAGAAGTTCAGCGGAGGGACGCTTCCCACGATCTTGAAGCCGAGGCACTGGACCAGGTCACCTTGCGAAGTCGGATTGGCGCACTTCATGAGCTCGTTGCCCAGCGTGAGCGTTGTTCTGATGGAGTCCGCCTGGCCACCTGCTATGAGCTGCACTGGCTCCGGCAGGAGGTGCATGATTCTGCCATGGACAATTTTGTTAAGTTGCCATGGCAGGAGGGCCATGATGTTGCCACGCGCAATGTGGTGAAGTTGACCTGGCAGCAGGTCCATAATGTTGCCACCCGCAACTTTGTTCAGCGGATCTGGCAGGAGGCCCATGATGTTGCCGCCCGCAACTTTGTTCAGTGCATCCGGCAGGAGGCCCATGATTCTACCATCCGCTACTTTCCTGACTGGCTCAGGGACCAGATCGAGAATTCTTCCCTGCGCAACTGATTTCACTTGGCTGGGCAACAGATCGAGAATTCTTCCCTGCGCAACTGATTTCACTGGGTTGGGCAGCAGATCGAGGATGCGTCCATTTGCGAGCGTCTTCACTGGGTGTGGCATCCAGTGCAGAGGGTTCGCAAAATGCATGATCCAGCGTCCCAAGCACTGAATCAGCTGATGGTGATGCCCGCGGTGGGGACAATGCATGAGCTCCCATCCGACACTGAACACGGTCCTCATGGCCTCATGGTGCGTATGCGCCACCATCCGTAAGGGATATGGCATAATATCCACGATTTTTCCTTCTGCGACCGACTTCAGGTGCGATGGCCAACTAAGGAACCTCCATCCCCAGTTGAAGTTGAACAGCTCGGTCTCCTGGCCCATGAGTCGGATAACGCATCTCTGGTTCCCGAAGTTGACGCCCCAGTGATGGTTGTCTTGGCTCTGTCAAGCGGCCCGAAAAGGACATTTAGGACATCCACGCAGTCATGGAGTGACGGTGTGCAATTAGGCCCGTTCAGACAGCGATTAAAAGGGAGGTTAGGTAATGAGTGTCTGACTTCCCCGGCTCGAGAGAGCCCAGACACACAGGTATCAACAAAAGTATGTATGTATGTATGTATCTATGCTTGGTCCTTTCCATGTACGCAAAGTGCACAAGTAGACACACACATATATATTACATCCGCCGACCCCAGAAGCGGGGGCGGCGTCAGTGAAGACTCATTTTCCCTGCACCGCCCTCCCCGCCCTCCCCGCCCTCCCCGCTCTCTCCATTCTCCCTTCCCGTGCTCTTAGTGCTTCGTCTATAGGGCCGCCCACCACCCCTACTCCCCCTGCCCCAGCCTGCTCCCAACCTGCTGCTTTACCTTGATATGAAGTGTTTTGAGGGCTCCAATGCATCCCTTCACCCTGTACCTTGATGAAGTGTGTGTGTGTGTGTGTATATGTATATATATATATGTATACACACGTATCCATACTGGCGAGGCGCTCTTCCACAATGACGGGCCGTGTGAGCTTGGGCACCACGCGCGCCAGTCGGTGAAACCACGGACAAGGATGTCCATGGCCATTTGCACGGTGTCGATGGTCGTCCGTCTCACGAACTCGACCTCCGTGCAACGGATTGGGGATGCCCTCAATGTGTCAGTACGAGTACGGTTGGCAAATGCTGTAGTGACTATCCTGACTGACAGCCAAGGACGCACGTCCTCTTGCCTCCTGTGATGGTCTCCCGTTTAAAAACTGAATTTGCCCATCACAAGCGCCTCGAAACAACAGAAATCAAGCACGCCTGCGAGAATGGTGCGCCAAGCCATTCGTTTGCCCGTGTTCTATACCACAGGCCTTAAAGAACTCATGGTATGTTCAGGGGACCTGGTTCTTATTTAAGTTATGTGCAAGAAAAACCACCCTAACCCTCTTTGAGCCCAGACCAGTTACGTGACCATCGACGTATACATCCAAGAAAACTAAGTGCGACCTTGCGATTGCCCTAACCCTAAACCCTACACCCTAAGCCCTTTTGTCGCAACACTCTGCTGCCCCGCCTTGTCCGAAGCCAGTTCGTAAGCATCCCCCAGAGCATCCCCGATAAGGCCTGTTCCATCCTTGGAGGTGTTTAGCGTTTAGGGTTTAGGGTTTCGGGTTTAGGGTTTTAGGCTTTCCCAAGCGGGGGAGTATAGCGTTTAATTGTTTAGCGTGGAGGGGGGTTTAGGGCTGAGGGTTTAGGGTTTAGGGTTTGTATAGAAGCCAATAAACAAGCTTAAAGGGTGATAGTGTAACTTGACAGAACCGTAGATAAGGCTCTATAACGTGCCCAAAAAGTGGAAAGATTACTGTAAAGAGCACCTGAGGATCAAGTTTTTCGGCTGCATCCTTTGCCGCGTCAATCACATCGCCTGGGCTGCATGGGAAATTCTCGGAATTGCTCACCATGTGAATGGGTTTAGGGTTCAGGGTTTAGGGTTTAGGATTTAGGGTTTAGGGTTTAGGGTTTCATCTGGAGATATGGCAACAAAAATCCATAAACAACTTGGTTGGATGAATCCGCGCCAAAATGCCCACAATGGGAATTTTGGAGGACACGCTTCCGTCCAAGGAGGCATCCTCCTCGATGCAGTGGTGTAGACTTCAAACTAATCTTCAAGCTCCCCCTAAACCCTAATCCCTAAACCCTAAACCCTAAACCATAGCATTCTTAACTGAGGCTATTAGGCCTCCAGGTGCCTCAGCCGGCGTGGAGCGAGTCTGCCGCCCCACCGGAGCCGACCCATTCGGTGCAGGGCAGCTTGGCATAGAAGCCCGGCGTGAGGTGTGTGGCGGTTATAGGCCATTGAAGGCCATTGCATCAGTTATTGCATCTGACCCTGCCCCTCGGAACTTGACCTAAATGGTCACTTTCAAATGCGCTCGTCTGAGACTGGGAACATGCACCCTCAATCTGATTGGGTGTGTGGGTGTGCGCGGGTGCGCCGGTGGGCGGGTGTGCGGGTGTGCAGGTGTGCGCGGGTGCGCGGGTGTGCGGGTGTGCGCGCGCGTTTTCGTGTGTTTGTGTCTATACGTGTCCAAGGATCTGCGTGTCTGCGTGTGTCTGCGTGTCTCCGCGTGTGTCTGCGTGTGTCTGCGTGTCTCCGCGTGTAACGGCGTGTCTCCGCGTGTCTCCGCGCGTCTCCGCGTGTCTCCGTGTGTCTCCGCGTGTCTCTGCGTGTCTCTGCTTGCGTGTCTGCGGCCTCCACTACCCGCCCATCTGCGGCAGCAATCAGCCACAAGCACAAGGCAGGTTACTCAGAACCCTGGACCCTAAACCATCCTAAACCGTAAACCCAGCGTCCATGCACCCGCCTGGTCGGCTTTGGCTTTTCGGCGCTTCTGAAGCAACTCAGCCTGCAAGCGAGGACGACATGTCTCGAAGCGAGGGGTAGTGACAGACATTTGCCCCATAACCTCCCCATGACCGTACTGTCAACTATTGAATCTAAACCATCAAGCCTCGAACCTTGACCCGGCACCTTTCCTGCTCTGAGAACCGCCTGCCGGACCAGACTTGGAATTCGGGCGGGTGAAGTAATCCTGAGGAGTAGCATGCAGCCGGCACCAAAAACAACCGTGTGAAACAATCCCTAAACCCTAAACCCTAAACCCTTGTCTTGAAACCCGCTGCAGCATCCTTTCTCCACCCATCAGGTGGATGGGTCGTGAGTCGTGAGGACTTGCAAGCCTCCCAAAACTTGATGTTGGTGAGTAGGGAATGACGGAATGAGGTACCCCATATCCCCCTATATATATATATGTATATATATGTACCCTTTAAAGGCTTATATAGGGTACCTCATTGCTTCATTCCCTACTAACGTTAACCAACAGTAAGGAAAGCAATGCAACAAAGAGCCTACTGACGCGGAGGCCGCAGGATAAGGCCTTCTTGGTGGTATACACAGAACTAGTGCCTCAAAGGAACAAGAAACAAAGTACGGCATCGATGGTAGAGTGCCAGCAGACTACGAGAAATCCACCCAGAAACTGACAACAAACCTTCTAGGGATTGTGTAGGGTACCTTCTGCCTGCATCGCCCTAATTCCCTAGCAGCTCTTTCCTAATTTACTAAGAACGACCGCAAGGAAACCTGTGCTACCAGAGAGAGTCCGGTGCCTGGGTTTGTTTGGCCTTCGGAGAGTCGGGTGCCTGGGTTTGTCCGGGTTTCGGATGGAATTCTCCTTGGCCACGCAGGACAATCAGAGTCTGAGGGGGGGGGGGGGGGCGATGGAGGTGACAAGGAGAGGGGGACTCACAGCAACCCAGTCTCGCTTGTGGAACTGGTGCGAGTGCTTCTTCAGCACCCCTCGGAGGGTGGCTTGTGCCTCCTATAGCGCCAGTGTTTCGCAAGAGGTTCTGCAAACTCTGCGAAGTATGCGGCATGCCAGAGCCCACGTCGCCACCCCCCCAGTATCCCCGTCCTCGAGTTGGGCTTCTGGATCCTTCTGCAGCAGCGTCACCGTGCTGTCCTTGTGATCGGCCTTCAGGTGCTCCTGGTGCTGTTGTGGTTGGGAGACGGTTGTTTAAACAACTGGATGGCTTCTGCACTGCGGGCTTGGCAAGAGCTGAATGCCGGGTGTTCAAGGGAAGCAAACTTCGCGTTTCGCACGGCTCCTTCACCGTCCCTTTGAGTGAATTGATCTCGGCCTGCTGCAACTCGCAAAGCGTCCTGCGAGGACACATGCTGCAACATCATGTTCCCAAGCTTTTGCAGGGCTTTGGGTTGGGTATCGCTGTCCGCAGGGATTCAGGGCCTTCGTGCTATGCGTGCCAGGCCAAACTTGACATGTTGCTTTCAGCAAAGATGTCGTTGCACCATAAAGTATCCATAAAGTTATTTTGCTTTGTGGACGATGTTCCATCCATCCTGTCGGGGATACACTGGCCCATGAGGACTTGAGGTCAAAGTTAAAAGTTCGTCCGAGCGTCTCAAGCTGAGTGATCTTCAGCATCATGAACTCAAGGGTCCTCATGACTCGGGAAGACGAGACCGAATGGGGAATGTCACTTGAAGCTAGGAGTTATCTAGAGATTTTTCTCTAATAAACCATAAGCTCATCGAGGGTATGTGTACACATATATGTGTGCTTCTCTGAATTCGGGTCCTTTTTGGGGTCCTTTTTAAGAAGGTGCCGTGCTGTATAGGTGACCCACAAAGGGCTTCTAATTTAGAGAAATACCCATCTGGAACTTACAGGGGCTCCTCCCAAGCCCACCAATGCCTTTGGTTTTATTTTCGCTTGTCGCATTCTCGCTCGTCACGTTGATGTCGTCGTCTGTCGTGTTCTCGGTCATGAGTGCTGGGTCGGGTATGTCATTCATTATGCCCATGTCCGCGGCCATATTTTTTGCGATGATCTCATTCGCCTCCCTGGTAATCGTCGAATTCGTGGACTTGACCAGCTCGAAGGGGAAATCGCCAGTCTTGAAGGCCCACGCGGTGGTAAGGACACACATCCAAGCAGTCGCAAAGTGCAACCGAAAGTTCGGTGAGGAAGATAACATTGCGGAGCTCGCAGGTGTTCTTGCTACGTTATTGCTACAGGTGCGGTCGCGGCCTGCGCGACCAAAAACATGAAAGTGGCAAGCGAAAACGGCTGCCTCAAGCAACATCGATCTAGCAAGCCCCCGCAAAACTGCGCACCAGTGTGCCAAACAATTCGTTGGCGGAGGAGTATAGTTCCGTGCTGTAGCCGGCTTTGGGGCGTCTTAGGGTTTAGGGTTTAATTAGGGCTTAGGGTTTAGGGTTTAGGGTCGTTAAAGACGTTGTGGTACATCTTCTCCCGGATTCGGGAGACGCCCATGAAGTCCCATGGAGGCTTCTCTTTCGAACTATTCTTTGGGATTCGCAATGCCTTCTACATCTCTTTGCGCCCCTCCCGCAACACATGCAAGACAGCAAGCAAGAGTCAAGAGCGTACTTGGCCGTGCGACTGCGAAATCTCAGAAGTTGGGAGGGGGACCGAGGAGTGTCACATCAAAGGTGGGAGAAGGTGCAAGAGGGTCTGAAGAAGCATGTGGAGGTTGCTAGAAACTAGGGGCCTCTTACAAGCAGCTTCTACATTCTACATCTCTTTCTGTATATTTAAGAAACAGCAATTTTTAGGGGGCACCAGCAGAACCACGCCACACGACCATGGACTTTTTTTCTGGCCAGGACCAGTAGGGCTTCGTCGCTCGATAGCAGAGAGCCTTCAGCCCTGGAGACCTCCAAGAAGGCACTTTCCAAGGGTCTCGGGAAGAAGCTATCGGAGGATCAGATCAAGCCCCACCTAGCTAGCTGCCGAAAATAACTGCGGCTGTGGGAGAGGGCGGGGGGGGGTTTGTGCTTGATCTCAGGCAGTACAGGAAGCCTTGGCCGATTGTCAAGTTGCTACTGAGCCGGTTCGAACTGCCGAGCGCAAGCAGCCAATGCAAAGGCAAAAGCCGCAGGCAGGGCGAAGAAGAGCCAGGAGTCAGTTTTTCCAGGACGAGGGACATGGTACACTCATGTTTTGAGTGATGGAACTAATTACCGTCACAGTAGTGAGTTTTGCATGCTACCCCGCGACTGCCCCTAAACCCTAAACCCCTGAACCCCTAAACCCCCAGAAAACCTCACGAGCAGTTGCAGCTTCGCGTTCGATAGCACAGGATTTAGGGGTTTAAGACTTAGGGTTAGAGGCTTTCGCCCTTGCGCAGATGGAGAGGCCAGCTCCCTGAGACAAAGGATGTATCCCTCGCTGCCCACTTGTGGGGGGCCTCACTATTCCAAATCTCATGAGCGAGCAGTTACGACTCGTATACTTGGGGGTTTCCGAAAATTGGGGTACCAATTTTACACCCCAAATCCCTTAAAGGGACCCCCAAAAAGGGTACCCCTCTCTCCGCAAACCCCCAAAGACTTTGCTAACCCCAAGGGCGCCAGGTGCAAAGCTTTGGGTTCTTGATGTGCAGGTGCTAGGGCTGTTATTGAGCAAGCACATGCCGCTGTTGAGTACTGCGCAGCAGGTACTTGCGTGTTCGATGTAAGTTTCTGTGTTGTTGGGCTTGCGGGGGTGGTGGAGTTTAGGGCTCAGCTCGAGGGTGCATCCTGTGCAGGACTCGGGCAAAGAGAATGTCAGTTCCGTTACTGCCAAGATTGCTTCAGTGCTCTTTAAACGGCTCGACCAGTGCAATCGGGACTTCTGGAGGTTCGTACGCCTGCCTGTGGCTGTTCACCGTGAAACGTCCTTTAACCGCAAAACCGTGAATGTATCATACTTGGGCCGCAACTGCATCGGCATGAAGATGTCGAGGTGCTTTGAACGATGATCCTGGTGTGGTTCGTGTGCAGCTAAGGACATAAACTGGATTCACGTCGTTTTGGCCGATCCTGCAGACCCTGAGAAGACAATCCCTGCAAGTTGCCTGTCGCAGACCCTCACGAGTTTGTGGAGTATGCTTGCACCCAACAAGTCAAAGTGTAGCTATATCTGTCATATGCGCATTGCGATACCACATGTCAAACCGACTGCGTGCCTAGAACGTGCCCAATGTCAAGTACTGTCTAACAAATGTGGAGAAGCATGTAGGACCTACATACAGGCCGTGGCTCTTGTAAGTGTATATGCTTATAGGGTCTGGGGCTTATGGGTGTTTAGGCTCTCCAGTGCGTTCACAATGACCGGAATGTGGACCATTGCAAACTCCCGCCCTGTCCGAAAGACCCAGCCACCCCCTCCCCCCCCCCCCCCCCCCGTACCGGGTTAGGGTTTAGGGTGGTTTCTTTGTGTGTGTGTGTGTGTGTGTTTCTGTTTTTTTTTTTTTTGGGGGGGGGGGTTTTAGGGTGCAGGGTTTACGGTTCCCCCCCACCCCATCAGTGCCCCCCATCACCCCAGCATCTGTAAGCTCTGCCACCCACAACCCTCCGGCCTTGAATTAGGGTTTAGGGTTTAGGGTTTAGGGTTTAGGGTTTCAAGCCTTGAATCACTTCGCAAAACTTCACAACACCCCTCAGCCTAGACAAACCAAAAACCATCTGAAAGTTACCTGGACCCCGAAAGTATGTAAAAACACGCAGCCCAAAACCGTTCAAGGGACCGTTGCTTTACACAGTTTGGGGGTTTATAGGTATAACTCAACTAGCTCAAACAAGAACCTTCTATATGAACCCCCAAAGAACGGCATGCTCCCTTCGGGCCTCCGACTGCAACGTCTGCCATCGACAAAGCTGCTTTGCTAGGCTAAGGTTGGGGAGGATGACTTCCGGGGGTTTCAGGGTCTACCGTCGGTTTTGGGAACTCCGAGATCCGATTTTGTCAGGATTCAGGGTTTAGGGTCTTTAGGGTTTAGGCCGAAATTCGAGCTTCGGAAAGAGGCATGGGCTTGAGCAGATGGCTCGAGCGCGGCGAGCACACAATCTCAAGCTCTCTCGTCGTAGAGAAGGCGTCCTGCCGAAATCTTCATGAGCTTCCTCATCATGGACATCATCCTTATTTCGTTCCATATAGTCCTATATAGTCCTATATATGTCTATAGTCTATAGTCATCATCATCGACATCCTCATCGTCACCGCTCCTGTGCGACCACGGCTAGACTCTCTTAGCAGTCGTGGATGTTCTAGCCGCGCACTGCCTAGCATCAAGACGAACTCTCACGTTCAATAGTGCCCTTGTGCTGATCATGCTGCAAGCGAATCAGTGGTCAGTGGCCAGTGGTCTGATTCTATCAGAACAAGGCCATCAATCAAGCCACTTGTACGCGCAACCCTTCTTGTGGGCTGATCATTAAGTGAACACAGCGTACCTCCCAAAAAGGCGTTACCTTTTGAGCCTGTGGCTAGCTGATTGCTGCTTCCCCCTCGGCTGTGTCACTTCCCGAGCTTTGCATTCAGGTACTCCATGTTGGCCCACATTTCATCTTCCGTCAACGCGCGATTCCAAACCATGATCTCCATGACGCCAAAGTCGGACCACTCGTGAAAGCCCTCGTTGACATACAGATGGTAGTCTGCGTGGTTGACGCCGTGCCGGATTGCGATGTTCTTTCTCTCTTGACCCTTGAAAACAACTCCGGCACGGCTGCCACACATCCTTGGTACCCCGGTTGTTTGGTAAGGGTGCCTTTTTTGTGCTGGTTACGTTTATACCGGAGCAACCCGGAACCCAAAGCGGCCAAACGGGTACCACTGAGCTACCAAGCATCACGAGCCAGTCGGTGGAACTTGGTCCTTCGTGCGGGGTGACCCATGTTCCGTAATGAGCTACGCCAGCACGGCCGCCCCAGTGGCCATGTAGCCAGTTGGGGTGGTTGGTTTGGAGAATGCGACCCTTTGAACGGCCCAGATATCGTGTGACCGAGCAAATGGAAAAGTCCGAAGTCATGATCCTGCCGAAGTCGTATCCCGCGCCAGTGTTCCCGCTGATGTATGCCACAGAACGATAGGCACCGTGTCCAGATTCAACCTTCCTGGAAACACTACCCTTGGTCACACGCCCCTGCCGGTTGCCTACCACACTTTTCCAATCTCGACTCGCATCCTCACTCCTGAACCAGGCCACCATGGCCGACTGGGCCGCAGGCTGAGGCGTTGCCTGGCTCGAAGAACGATCTACGGACACACAACAAAGTTCAATTTCTCACACATGCCAACATGTAGCGAGGAAGGGTGGCTCTTCAGCCTTGAGACTGCTTGCGGTTGCAAAAGCTATTGTGCGGAAGCAGGGATGCGGCAAAATGCTTGTGCCTGGATTTTCCAATTCAAGTACTCCATGTTGGCCCACATTTCATCTTCCGTCAACGGGCGATTCCAAACCATGATCTCCATGACGCCAAAGTCGGACCACTCGTGAAAGCCCTCGTTGACATACAGATGGTAGTCTGCGTGGTTGACGCCGTGCCGGATTGCGATGTTCTTTCTCTCTTGACCCTTGAAAACAACTCCGGCACGGCTGCCACACATCCTTGGTACCCCGGTTGTTTGGTAAGGGTGCCTTTTTTGTGCTGGTTACGTTTATACCGGAGCAACCCGGAACCCAAAGCGGCCAAACGGGTACCACTGAGCTACCAAGCATCACGAGCCAGTCGGTGGAACTTGGTCCTTCGTGCGGGGTGACCCATGTTCCGTAATGAGCTACGCCAGCACGGCCGCCCCAGTGGCCATGTAGCCAGTTGGGGTGGTTGGTTTGGAGAATGCGACCCTTTGAACCGCCCAGATATCGTGTGACCGAGCAGATGGAAAAGTCCGAAGTCATGATCTTGCCGAAGTCGTATCCCGCGCCAGTGTTCCCGCTGATGTATGCCACAGGACGACCGGCACCGTTTCCAGATTCAACCTTCCTGGAAACACTACCCTTGGTCACACGCCCCTGCCGGTTGCCCACCGCACTTTTCCAATCTGGACTCGCATCCTCACTCTTGAACCAGGCCACCATGGCCGACTGGGCCGCAGGCTGAGGCGTTGCCTGGCTTCGAAGAACGATCTACGGAAACAGAAAAAGTTCAGTTGCATGGGCCTTCCAAGGTACCATGGCAAGATACGTGATACCGAAATTGCAGGTGGGCCTTGGCATGCTTCAGGGCTGACTTGGGCACCGTGATCTTGGAGTTGCCGGTGTCCGGGCCCTGATAGCGCATCTTGAAGACTTCGTGGCCACCCATCTCGCACATGTCCACCAACAGGCTGTGCAGACCTGCCGCCAGGAACTTCGGTTGGCTGGGCTTCTCGGTTTCTCCATGGCAGCCATCGTTGTCGACGACCTTCTCCCCATCCAAGTACAAGATGGAGCCTCTGAACAAATGACTCATCTTGTTTTGGCGTCTCAGACATAATGCCTCCTATGCAAGGGACCCATGATCATCAGGCTCCTCTAGCAATTTCTGAGCCCGGGAACCATCGTCTGAGGCGGTGTAGAATTTGTAATTGCCCGAGGTCTTGGTGACCAAATGGCCTGTGCACCTGCATATTTCTTGCTAGGATTTCTGTCAAACCGATTGCCATGGCGGACGCAACCCATGTCCACCCCGCGCCTGAGGCAGAAATTGTCTCCTTGGCGCACGTTGGGGAATCGCCCGTGCTCCTGACAAAAAAATGGAGCACAGGCTGCAAGGACAATAGCTTGCCATCATGTTTCAGGACCTTCGATACAGAGATTAACCCATCGACCTCGCGTTGTGAACCCCAGTCCATGTAGATCTCCGGCAGAATTTCAGTGTGGGCTGGGGTCCTTGGGGTTGCAGTGGACCCAACAGAATTAGGAGGCATCCGAAGATTCCAAAAAAGCAAGGAAGTCTCAAGAGGCTGAAACCCTAAACCCTAAACCCTAAACCCTAAACCCTAAACCCTCACTGTTGCCGGGCTGCATGGCAGCGAGGTCAGGGATCTGGCACTGTGCCTGGTTGTAGAAGTAGTCGCACGTCAGGCCATCCACCATGTGCTGGCATGAGGTGGGGAGTTTAGGGTTTAGTTTAGGGTTTAGGGTTGAGTTTAGGGTTTAGGGTTTAGGGTTTAGGGTTTAGGGTTTAGGGTTTAGGGTTTAGGGTTTAGGGTTTAGGGTTTAGGGTTTAGGGTTTAGGGTTTAGGGTTTAGGCATTACGACACATCAGAAGCACCCAGTGTGTTCCCTTAGGCTGCACCTATACAGACTGCAGAACCTTGGGGGGACCAAAGGAACCCCAAAATTGGGGGTCGCATACCCTATACTACTAGCATTCAAACTCAGGTACTTGAACCATAAACCCGTTTAGGGTTCATTTGGCCCCCCAGGAAGTGCGCAGCCTTGCGCTCAACTACCTGTCATCCGGCCTGGATGTCGTGCTTCAGCGCAGATGTGGGCACCGTGATCTTGGAGTTGCCGGTGTCCGGGCCCTGGTAGCGCATCTTGAAGGCTTCGTGGCCACCCATCTCGCACATGTCCACCACCAGGCTATGGACACCTGCCGGAAGGAACTTCCGGTTGCTGGGCTTCTCGGTTTCGCCATGACAGCCATCGTTGTCGACGACCTTCTCTTCATTCAGGTACATGAGAGAGCCTTTGCTACACCGCATCAGAAGTCTCCGGAGCTCTTCTTATCATGATGCATGCCACCCTTTGTAAGCCCCAAAACCGTCGTCTGAGCTGAGGAAGAACGTGTAGTCGCCCGGTTTTTTTGTGACCAGACGGCCTTTGCACCTGCGGCTCGTAAACCGCAAATCTTTGGGCTGCAAGAGATACAGAAGCGAAAATCCGTCTCTTCTACCCCCGACACATTGCAGAATCTGCAGACCTTAAAATTCCTAAATCCTAAACCCTAAACCCTTAACCCTCCCCACCCCTAATACTGAAGGACTAGTGAAGCAAGTTCTGGCCTGACGCAGAAATTGTCCCCTTGCTGCACGTTGGGAAATCGCCCATGCTCCTGACCGGCAAGAGCGGAACATTCGAGGCTGCACAGCGCACGGCTGCCATACCTATAAGCTTCGCTGCGAAAGCTCATAAGATGGAGGAGCCTGGCAAGAAAAAAAGGGAGAAGAGGGTTTAGGGTTTAGGGTTTAGAGTTTAGGGTCAGAAGCAAGGCCATTCCGAGCAAACAGGCCCACGGTCCATGTAGATCTTTGGCACGATCGCGCTGTGGGCAGGACTCCTTTCGAGTGCTTCTATACGGGTGGCTCTACGGGCACTTCAAAGGCTTTATGAAGCCTCGAGGGTGCGGGTTTAGGGTTTATGGGGTTTAGGGTTTATAGGGTTTAGGGTTTAGAGGGTTTAGGGTAAAAGGGTTTAGGGTCATTATTGAACTGCCGAGTGTCAAGGTAGTCAGGTCGGGGACCTGGCATTGGGCCTGGTTGTAGAAGTAGTCGCACTCGAGGCCATCCGACAAGGGAAGCTGCATCACAGGGTTTAGGGTTTATAGGGTTATAGGGTTATGGGGTTTAAGGGTTTAAAGGGTTTCGGCTCTCGCACTCGCACAAGGCAGGCAAGGACTCGGTTTAAGGGTTTAAGGGTTAAGGGTTTCGGGTTTCTGCTCTGACACTCGCACAAGGCAGGCAAAGGTTTAGGATTTTTTTGCCACCCGCACTGCACACACCAAGGGTTTAGGGTTTAGGGTATCGCTGCGCATCAGATTGCAACGTGCTGGCGCAACATCCGGGCCTTCGTGTCGTGCTTCAGCGCAGACATGGGAACTGTGATCTTGGAGTTGCCCGTGTCCGGGCCCTGGTAGCGCACCTTGAAGGCTTCGTGGCCACCCATCTCGCACATGTCTACCACCAGGCTATGGACACCTGCCGGAAGGAACTTCTCGTGGCTGGACTTCTCGGTTTCGCCATGGCAGCCGTTGTTGTCGACGAGCTTCTCCCCGTTCAAGTGCAGCAGAGAGCCTGCCAACAATGGGCTGCCTACACAACGCATGATGCGTATCCTTGCTCAGCTCAGGTGCCATCGTCTGAGGCGGTGTAGAACTTGTAATTTCCCGCGGTTTCGGTGACCAGATAGCCGCTGCACCTGCATATTTCTTGCCAGGCTGTTTAATTATGCATGCACAGCGGACGCAGCCCTCGTCGCCATCGCCCTGCCTCAGGCAGAAATTGTCTCCTTGGCGCACGTTGGGGAACTGCCCGTGCTCCTGACATCTATAAGAAGCTACAGGAGCACAGGCTGCGAAAGCAATTGTTTACGTCATCTACACTGACCTTTCGTGTTGATCCCGGTCCATGTAGATCTCCGGCAAGATAGCACTGTAGGCTGGGGTCCTTACAGTTTTTTTTATTCCTCAGCGCAGTTCGGGTGCACGGCATGGGAAGATGCAATCGAGTCTATTTAAGCTAGCCGGGAGGCATTGCAGCGAGATCAGGGATCTGGCACTGGGCCTGGTTGTAGAAGTAGTCGCACTCCAGGCCGTCCGACAAGCGCTGTCGCGGGGCGGGATTTCTGCTTCAGGGTCGGAGGTATATAGTGCCACTTGAGCTCAGGCGGCGGGCTGTGGGGTTTGTATACGTTCGCCTTCATTTTGTCCATGTGATGAAGAAACAGCGACACGTCGCGAAACTCTTCCTCTAGTACTGCTTGTAGTCTTACGATGTACATTACGTCAATCAGTACGTCCGCGGGTGCTCATTTCCGCAATTCTCGAGATTGCTTCTGCTCAGCTTCGTGTCCAACGTGACAACTAAACAACATGCAACCCCTGTCGATAACACTGGTACCCTTCAGAAACAAGGCCGGTACTTCAAAATCAGATTATAGTGTTGCAGATTGCATCGCTCCGTGAAACTTCGCATGTCCATTCCCAGCCTTACTTCCGCACGCCAATCTCAAAGTAGTCATTAACGACTGGCGCTCACTTGACGCTAGTTTCGCAAAGACGTGCTGATCAAAGTGCTGATTGCCGGTTCGGGCCTTGACTGAGTGCTTGAGCGCAGACATGGGAACTGTGATCTTGGAGTTGCCAGTGTCCGGGCCCTGGTAGCGCATCTTGAAGACTTCGCCACCACCCAGCTCACACATGTCCACCACCAAGCTATGGACACCTGCCGCAAGGAACATCTCGTTGCTGTGCTTCTCGATTTCTCCATGGCAGCCATCGTTGTCCACGACCTTCGCCCCATTCAGGTACATGAGCGAGCCTCCGGACACCAAAACCCTGATGAAAACGATGTGCAGCATGTGCAAGCGACCGAATCATGACCGAACAATGACCATACTGCCCAGCACTCTTTGTCTTAGCCCACTCTAGAAGAGAGAGCGTGCCGTCGTCCGAGCTCAGGTAGAACTTGTACTTGCCGTCGGTCTTCGTGATCAAACTGCCCGTGCACCTGCGGGTCACCCACAACTTCTATCCAGCCCATGGATTGACGACGGACGCCCCCCGCCTGATGCAGAACTGATCGCGTTTGCGCAGGTTGGGGAATCGTCCGTGCTCCTCTTGGAGGTTCATGGGTACTTGCAATAGTCAATTATAGGGTTCAGGGTTTAGGGTTCAGGGTTATCTCTACAACACATGCTCAGCGGAACGGCAGTTGCTCACAGTCCAAACTCCAAGCATCTTCAGTTCAACCCGAAGCCGCTCCATGAAAATCTGCGGCAGCACTGCTGAATGGGCTGGGGTCCTTTGCAGCCAGCATGCTCGCTGCTCGGGACATCCGGTCACATGTCGAAACTTGACATGCTGTAGCACGCTCTTCTTCGGGTTTCCGTGCGGGCAGGGTGGCTCCCATCTCTTCTTTTTTTCTCCCTCTCCCTCTCTCTCTCTCTCTTCTTCTACTTCTTCTTCTCTCTACCTCTGAAGTTTGAGCATGGAACCCCGGACCTGAAGACACTGCACAGGTGCGATACACTGAGTGCCGCTTGGGTTCAGAACTCCCAGATTCGGCACCTGGCACTGGGACTGATCGTAGAAGTAGTCGCACAGCAAGCCGTCCTGGACGTTGGCCTGCGAGTCCCCTAGCACAAGTAAACTTCCGACTCTTACCATCGGATAGAACTGACACGGCAATGGGGGAAGACATGGCGCTGTGAGTAGCCACGTAACCGGTGCTTTGGCTTGCTAAATCTGAGGACCGGTCTTCAGTAAACAAGGTGGTGGTTGTGGTGGTAAGTGTCGAGGTCGTTGTCGTTGTGCGGGTGGTCTCGGTGCTGCGAATCTCATCTATCTCTGGTATCACAGTATGGCTGCGTTCTGGGCGCCCGACCGTGCTTGTTGTTGTGGATGTTATTGTGCTTGTCGTTGTACTGGTTGTTGTCGTTGTGCTGGTGGTCGTTGTGCTGGTGGTCGTTGTGCTGGTGGTCGTCGTGGTGGAGGTCGTCGTGGTGGTGGTCTCAGTACTGGGCGAATCATGAACTGGGTAACCATCACCTCACCTCCTTCCTACAACCTTGCTCGAAAGGGCTGCGCAGCTCGCCAAACAGCTTTCGCACAGCAATGCAGATTCTCGTTTGCGAATCTCAGAGATGATGCATATGCACCACCTGTACTGCGCAAGAGCGTGTCGGGATTGTTGCAGGGGGATTCAAGCAAAACAAAGCCAGAACGAAGCCTTATAACCTTAGGCGCTCATGCCCAGCAGCGGTCAGGCAAGCGGAGCCCATGGTCCTCAGGCAAGTTCAGGGCATGCCCTGACAGCCACAATCCCGAACCTGCAGCTGCCCGAAAGTCAGCCTGAGAATCCTTACATTGGGATGTTCCGCCTCATACTAACAGTCCTTCATTGGGACTATAGTACACCCGTTTATATTCCCTACCAAGGACTGTTAGTATAAGGGGCAACATCCCAAACCCTACAGATAATCTGCTGCAGCCGGGGCCTTGCCCACATTTAGAATGCCGAGATTCAAGCATCTTCCGTCCAGCCATGCGCACTGCATGGTGCGAGCCTTAGGTTCACGCACACTTGTTTGTGGGAATGCTTTTTTGGGTTTTGTCACTGTGGAGGGATTTAGCAGGGATTATAAGGGATCCATTTAGGGCTTGGTGTAGGGTTTCGGATCCTGTACTAGCCAAAGGAAGACCATACATCTGGAGCCTTCGAGGTAGCAAGCACTTTCTCACTCGGTTGAAACATTGACTTCAATTTGTCATTGTAACAATATTGTGCCGAAACAAAAGTATAAGAACATTTGAATAGACATACAGTAATATCACAATCTAACAAGAGCATATGATACATTAATGAATAAGACTCAAAGTACTACAAAAGAAGATTCCATGGCAAGGTCACAATCCAGCAACATCACTGTAACATGATGTCATTTTCATTGATATAAAAAATCACAATAAACTCCCGCAAGACCGCAAGTCCCCTGAAAAAAAAAGCTTCCAGCATGTTGACTGTGCCGCTCCCACCGTCACGAAACGACTGTCACAGTCTGCCTCCTGCCATGAGGTTTCGGGTTTGGGGTTTAGGGTCTGGGGTTCAGGGTTTTGGCTCTTGGGTTTCAACCTAATACCCCAAACCAGAGAGGTCGCATCTCGCAAATTGGCGACTCATTACTCATGGCAAACAAGCTTTGTTTCAGGCCCACGAAGCTTGGGGCAACCCCAAACACATGCAAGTCTTCAGGGCGTGTTAGACTGTATAGGTCTTCCGATGTCAGGGCGCAGACGAAGGTCGACAGTCAGGGCTTCTGCAGTGGCGGCATCACAGGACTATAGCCGGCAAGCATGACCTTTGTTAAGCCCTTGTTCCTCAAAGCAACAATCACAAGGGCCCATTGCCCAAAATGAAACTGCAACAAAGTGTATGGGGTCATCTTTGCCTCTGGGACTGCAGCAAATCGGATCCAAAATGGGATGAACCGTCTTAGGTCTTAAGGCTTTGTAAAGGGTTGAGCTGCGGCTTGGGTACCTGGTCACTGGCTTTGGGCAGAGAGCTTCAAAATCCACACACACACACACACACACACACCCTCCCCCCCCGTGCCCCCCTGCCCCCTGCCCCCTCAGTCGCCTGCAAGTGTGAGCACGTGCTGCCCTCCACAATCTGTCCCTGCCGTGGCGCGAGGGCTGGGGTCATCTGCAGTCAGAGGGGGGAGATCTCCAATTCTCCTGAAGTTCGGATTCTAGATCCCGCTTCCAAGTGGGAAGGAGAAACATGATCACGATCATGTCAGTCAGGCTAGAGCATTCGAGGCAAGTGCTGAATATAAGCTCAGGAACTCGGATGCTCGGGCAGGCCAAGCAAGGATTGGGAGAGGGGTGCTTTGAGTGCGTGCTATCCGATGTGCGAGTCTGGGCGTTTATCAAAGCATTAAACTTTATGGTCGAGCGGAAAAGATCCCCCAAGGCGCTAGACCAACCAGAAAGAAAGAGAGCATGAAGCGATGCCGCCCTCGCACTGCCCTCACATACCACATGAATCCCATCTTGTTGGTGGCTGCAGAGGCACGTTGCTGTTAATATGGGGGTTTATGAAAATAACGGGTATCTCATTGGGGTCCTTCTTATAAGGGGATCCGAATATTTGGGGAGCTAATATTGGGGGTCCCCTTTTTCGCAAACCCCCATAATGTGTCAACCCCCTTATGCATCTCTCCTGGCAAAGCCCCACCTGGCACTCACGGAGGATCTCCTCCTCGACCTGCTCATGGCGCTTAATGCCCGAGCTAAAAGGAGGCGAGTTGACGCCGAAGGACCAGCTCCCATCCTTGCCGTCCTGGTGGGGATGTCCGATAAAACAAGTAGGGGTACCCCTTGTATACCCCAAAATACTATATGGGTTTGTGCGATAATGGGGGGGGGGGGGGGGGGGGGGGCGACGGGGTTGGGATCAGGGTATGTTTCGCGGGTATGTTTCGCGGTATGTTTCGGGGTATGTTTCGGGGGGGGTATGTGTCGGGTATGTTTCGCGGCATCTTGAGCTACTTTATCTGCAATTTCGGCGGTATGTTACAGGTATGTTTCGGGGTATGTTTTGCGGGTGTGCAACCCGTGTGCCCTTCTTAAACCTGGATCCCCCCAAAAAACACAAACCCATATTGCTATAATCCCTTCAAGGGAACCAACAAAAAAGGGAACCCCCGCCTATTTTCGGAAACCCCCTCCTTGCTGTCATCGGCAACCTTCACCTCCTTGGCCTTGCTGTTCACCGCCTGGACATCTGCGCTGGAGAAGTCCTTGAGCGCGGCGATGGCGCGGGACCTGCTCTCCCATGACACGAGCTCATCGGGCATTGCAGCCAAGATGAGGGCGAACTGATCTGCGATGTTCACCAAGGGGATCGTCGTCTCCGGGCTCTGGTAGGCTGGGCCGAAGCCCATCTGCAATCCAAGCTGAATCCAGTTGCCCGAGAGCAGGCCTTTGACCTCAAAGTTGACCACACCAGCGTTCTTGAAGCTGAAGAGCTTGAAGACGTTTGCTGCCGACTGGGCCTCGGATTCGGACTCCATGGCGCTGATGCGCTTCCGAGCTTCTTGCCCTCGCAGCTCGGAGGTCTTGTTGATGCCCAGATCCTTCCCGTATTCGACCGATGCCAAGTACAAGTCGTCTTCCTGCTCTTTCCAGTACAGCGACTTCTCCAACTGAGTCTGCGCACGTGCCTTGCTGTGGTTGCTTTCCAGAAGAGCCGACCGTTTCATGGAAGCCATGCCAGTCCCGCTCTCTGAGCCTGTGTCTGAAACCGCAAAGTAGCTTCGAGCAGTTTGATGGCCGCCATTGATGTTGTCCGTCACGAAGTGTGTATCCTTGCCGAAGCGCTTGGCCAGGCGGAGCGTGCGGCTGAAGAGCATGACGCCGTTGGACCTGATCTCAGAGCGCAAGACGCTCAGGTCGAGCCCGCCCGGCTGATTTCTCGGCCAACACACCTTGGTGAACTTTTTCCAGAAAAGCACATAATTCTGTAAAGGAACGCCAAAAAGGGCAGCCCCCATTCTCGGAAACCCCCACATGAGTGTCCCGACTGCGCTTCATGGAATCTTCTTAAAGGGACCCCCTTAAGAACGGCGGCCCACATTTTCGGACACCCCCCATGTAAGATCCTGGCTTGGCTGTCCACCTCAGCCAGAGGCCCGGGCAGCAAGTCAAACTGGATGCCACCGACAAAGGCAACGACGGGCTGCATGTTCAACTGGAAGCTCACGGTCACACACTTCTCGATGGCCGTGTCCGCAGTGTAGAAAGAATAGCCCTGCCACTTGTTCCAGTTGTCCTTCATCCACTTGTTGCCGCACGGAACCGCCCAAGGTTCCAGCTTCACGAAGTCATCCTCAGTCGGCGCTTGCCAGTCTTTTTGAGTAGCCTGGTTGTCGCTGCCGGTCTTGTCCCTTGGCGCAAAGGCCAAGCAGGATCCCGTGGCGGTCTCCCTGCCATCGAACCTCGGAACTGTTTCGCTGCGGCACAACAGTGCGCAACTGCCCGACTGCAGTGCAATTCGGCAATACTCCCCTTGCGTCTGTGTGACGATCCTCCGACGCCCCCACTCGTGGTCCGGCGCCGAGCTGACTTTTACTTATGAGGAACATGCTGCAACAAAAGACAAGGAATTGCTGTCCACTGAAGGACATCCCGAATACACTCTTGAACTAGAAGAAAAGTGCATCCTCAGCCTCAACTCCTCCCCTCCCCCCCTACATGAGACAAGCAGCTGGGTCACCAATGCTCTGGTCTTGGGCCCATAGTCACTGAAGCCCCAGCTGACTGCGGCTGGAGGCTCCTCGTCCTCCTCATCGTCGCCACGCTGTGCCTGGGTCAAGGATTGCATGGGTTGGCCAAGGGCCCTTTACGACAACGGACGCATCCTGCACCTCAGGTCCAGTGAAGAGTCATGCAAAGACCCTAAACCCTAAACCCTAAGCCCCTAAACCCTAGACCCTAAACCCTAAACCCTAAACCCCTCACACTATCCCCTTGAAACCATCCGGCAAAAACCATTGCAACGGCAACATAACAGCGATCCTTCGCGGCCGCCATCTCCTGCAACAACTCGGCTTGTCCACTGGGCGCGTGCTGCGAGTGCTTCGTGATGAGGAGGTTGGGGCCTGAACCAGGCTTCAACTAGCTGGTTCATAGCAGGGAATGAGGCAGGGAATGAGGGAATTAGGGCCCTGTGTAATCCCGTAAAGGGTATATATAGGGCCCTCATTGCCTCATTTCCTACTCAGAACTATGCTTCAAGGGTTTGGGGCGTCTTGCATTTAACGAGCTGCAGGCGGACGGCGCAGTACATGTCAGAACACCAGTGTGATTTCTCGAAGAAGTCACTCTACATCTTATTGAGCACACTATATCGTACCATTGCAGTGTTCACGTTTCGAGTAGCTAGGACGTGATTGACATTCTGATAGCGATAGGGGCACATGTGAAATGCCGCCCTCTTGTAAGCCAGAAACATGGAGAATGCCTCAGGAAAATCACAAAATAAAAAAACAAACTGTCCTGGGACAAGCTCTCAAAGCTTGGATTTTATTTGTGGCTTACTATGCTCTTGATAAGCATAGGAAAGCACACGCAAAACAAAAAGACAAGCAAGCACAAAACACGCATCATCAAAAAGTGCAAGACCAAAAACAGGCAAACACACAAAAGTGCAAAACATGCCAGAACAGGAGCACAAAAAAGGAACACACATTTAGACAACATGGAAGTTTGGGTTTTTGTTTTCGATACTGACGGTTCATTTTCCATGCCACGGTTGGTGCAGAAACTGCCTCCAACAACCTCAAAACCTCGGCGATGCGACGCAATGACCTGCTTTGCCGATCCACAGAAGGTATACCCTAAACCCTAAACCCTAAGCCTGCCTCTGTGGTGCACCATGGGTGGAGAGTCGGCAGAAGGGAACTCGGAGGTGGCAGCCACCTGGGGTAGATTCCCGAAGCAGGGGGTCCGCACTCTGTCTGCTGAGGGTTGGGAGATGTTTTAAGGGCCAAATGAAGGGACCTCCTAAACCCTGTTTAAGCACGGGCTGAGGAGGCTGCCGGCAACACCTGAAAGCAGGGCCTTCTTGCCTGTAGCAAGGGTTGCATCAACAGGCGAAAGGTTTCCCAGCAACCCTAAACCCTAAACTCTAAATGATTTCGAGCTGGGCACCTGTAGCAGAGACTGTCCACCCTTCATAGCCTGTGTGGCCACTGTAGCGGCCACCTTCGCGAAGGCCTCGATGAACTCGCTGAAGATGTCGCCCAGGCGATTCAAGAAGTTCAGTGGAGGGACGCTTCCCACAATCTTGTAGCCGAGACACTGGATCAGGTCACCTTGCGAAGTCGGGTTGGCGCACCGCATGAGCTCGTTGCCCATTGTGAGCGTTGTTCTGATGGAGTCGGGCCGGCCACCTGCAACGAGCTGCACTGGCTCAGGCAGGAGATCCAGAATGTTGCCATTGGACAGCGTCTTCACTGGGTCGCTGACAAGATCCATGATGTTGCCTCCCGCAACTTTGTTCAGCGGATCTGGCAGGAGGCCCATGATGTCGCCACCGGCAATCTTGTTCAATTGATCTGGCAGGAGGCCCATGATGTCGCCACCGGCAATCTTGTTCAATTGATCTGGCAGAAGGCCCATGATGTCGCCGCCCGCAACTTTGTTCAGTGGACCCGGCAAGAGGCCCATGATGTTGCCACCGGCAATCTTGTTCAATTGATCTGGCAGGAGGCCCATGATGTCGCCGCCCGCTACTTTCCTGACTGGATCAGGGACCAAATCGAGAATTCTTCCGTGCGCAACTGATTTCACGGGGTTGGGCAACAGGTCGAGGATGCCTCCATTTGAAAGAATTTTCACTGGGTTTTCACTGGGTTTGGCATCCAGTGCAGAGGTGGCGCCAGACGCATGATCCAATGTCCGAGGCAACCAATCAGATGATGGTGATGGCCGCGGTGGGGACAGTGCATAAGCTCAAATCCCACGCTGAACACGGTCCTGACGGCCTCGTAGTGCGAGTGAGCCACAAGCTTCACTGGGTTTGGCATCCAGTGCAGAGGTGGCGCCAGACGCATGATCCAATGTCCGAGGCAACCAATCAGATGATGGTGATGGCCGCGGTGGGGACAGTGCATAAGCTCAAATCCCACGCTGAACACGGTCCTGACGGCCTCGTAGTGCGAGTGAGCCACAAGCTTCACTGGGTTTGGCATCCAGTGCAGAGGTGGCGCCAGACGCATGATCCAATGTCCGAGGCAACCAATCAGATGATGGTGATGGCCGCGGTGGGGACAGTGCATAAGCTCAAATCCCACGCTGAACACGGTCCTGACGGCCTCGTAGTGCGAGTGAGCCACAAGCTTCACTGGGTTTGGCATCCAGTGCAGAGGTGGCGCCAGACGCATGATCCAATGTCCGAGGCAACCAATCAGATGATGGTGATGGCCGCGGTGGGGACAGTGCATAAGCTCAAATCCCACGCTGAACACGGTCCTGACGGCCTCGTAGTGCGAGTGAGCCACAAGCCTCACCGGGTGAGGCATAAGGTCGAGGACTCGTCCGTCCCAGACCATCCTCACCGGGTGTGGCAGAAGATCCTTGATTCGGTTGTCCCAGATCATCCTCAGCGGGTGTGGCAGAAGATCCTTGACTCGTCCTTGTGCGACCGTCCCCAGCCGTCCTGGCCATGAAAGGGTTCTCCATCCCCAGTTGAAGTTGAACAGCTCGGTCTCCTGGCCCATGAGTCGGATAACGCATCTCTGGTTCCCGAAGTTGACGCCCCAGTGATGGTCGTCTTGGCTCTGTCAAGCAGCACGAAAATGACATTTAGGACATCCACGCAGTCATGCAGGCCGTATAGAACCTACTAGGCCTGTTCAGACTGCGACTAAAAGGAGCGGCCCGGTAATGAAACGAGCCTCCGAGGAATTATCTGACTTCCTTGGCTCTTGAGAGCCACATAAGTATGTTTTCTCGTTCGTTGGCCTGTTAAGTACAAGTTCACACACACAAATAAATGGTCACCCCCCCCGCCCCCCCCCCCTCCCAAGATCTACACCCTCCTTGTCTACACTACTCTTCTGCTTGCTTCCACGCACTTGTGTACAAGTAGTGCACGCCGAAAACACTGTAAATACCTATAAAATCGTACTTGTCGAGTATGGACGCGACTATTTTACGTAACACATTATGCAAAATGTATGTAAAATCTGCAACCGAATTTCGGTTTAAAATTGTGTGACCTTTTATACTCCGAAAGCCAAAAAACCTGGAAGATATAGCAGTCTTGCTGTTTACACCTCATTAAACTCGTGTTTATTTTGTACTTTACTGTTGTCTTAGTAAATAAATACATAGTTCGAAACAACATCTTAGCTTGTGTACTTGTGACTATATTTCTCTCAGCGATTGACGGTCTGCTGGCGTGCTGAGCTGGTCTGAAGCGGTTTCTTTCAGGATTCCCAGGAAATGGTGTCTCATACAACAACAAGTAATAGGACAATTCCTACGACTAACCATAACAAGATTGTTATGGCTACTATTTATAGTAATAATTGGTTCCGTGGTAAAATGAGTCCGCTGCATTGCAGGGGTTTTGCAAACTCGAAGTCTTGCTTATCGGGCGGCGTGCGGCGTGTGTCCCAATAGCTGTCCTTCACTGCTCATTCGAAGCATTCTGAAAATAGGAATTCATACTAAATCGACACAACCAGTATGTACTTAGTCTTGAATTTCTCTGCAATGAATATTGCATTGGTGTGCGTTAAATTAGTATTTAATGTGCCTAGGTGATCAACAGATTGCTTGGAAAAAGCCTTATTTCTTTAAAAAAGAACGAATTGCTTAGGAAAATGCTTTATTTGTATCGAAACACCTGGCTTTGGGATTTGTGAGTTTCCGAACACTATGATTTTCATGAGGTAAAGAATAGCTTTCTAAGAACAATCATGTATTGTTGAGCTTGTCTTGCGTTTTCGACATAATATACTCTGTACAAGTGCTATTTCCTTAGTGCGTGAGCAGTGTTTCAGTACAATGAGATGAAAGCTGCTTGTCTTTTAGTCAAATCTAGTACACATGTTCGTTGTGCTCAAGCCGTCTTTGTTCAAGAGTTCTACGTTTCTAGGAGAATTCTGTATTTGCAAGCTTGTCGATGCTGTTTAAGAGTTCTACGTTTCTAGGAAAATTTTGTATTTGTAATCTCTATGCGAATTGTGCGTTTTCGACATAAGGCTAAGATGATTCACAAGCACCTTTCATATGGTATTAATTCAATAGTTTTGCCGCGCTATGTATTTAGAAAAGTATTTGCCTGGGCTTGGGACAAGCACTGCTTGTCTAGAAACAAAACGAATTGCTTAGAAAAAAAGGGTTTTGTCTATAAAATTGCAGTATTTGTCTAGCTTGCCGAGCACAATCACTATATTCTACACTAGATATTCCATGAATGAACAAAATCTAGGATAGCTCACTCGCGTCTTTCATATAAGATTAGGTCAATATTTGCCTAGTACAGGCACTATGTACCCAGCACTATTTCTCTATAAGATAAAAACAAAATCAGACAAACCAAACTCCCAGAAGCCAAAAATAACAAGACCGCAAACACCAAAAACACCCAAAAAAACAAAACAACCAAAACACAAAAAAACATTCTGAGACTCCTGGAAAGATGAAACGAAAAACACAAACCAAAAAAACAAAAACCGCAAAAAAACAACAAAATATTCCGAGACTCTTGGGCAAAGGGAATCATTTCCCCTTGAAGTCAAGAGTTTGGAAATAATGTTTTTTGTTGTTGGTTGTGTTTTTGTTTGGTGGGTTGTTTTGGTTTCACCTTTCCAAGAGTCTCAGACTATTGGCTTTGTTGGTTGTTTTGGTTTTGTTTGGTTTTGTTTGTTTTGGTTTGGGTTTTTTGGCATCCTGATTTTGGTGTTTATTGACTCTTGTTGGGCTCTGGAAACCTTTAACGTAGAACTTTGGGGGAGGGGGGGGGGGGTGGCGAGCTAATACATAAATAAAAATTAACAAATAAATAAACATATATATATACACACATAAATACAAATATAAATAGAAATATACATATGAAAATATACAAATTCAAATATGAATACAAATATACATATAAATATAAATACAAAAATTTATGTAGATATATCAAAATATCAAAATATATAAATGAATATAAATAAATAAACTATTATATATATATATATATATTACACGCATCATCATCACCATCATCATTTTCCCTCATTCTCATCATCATCATCATCATCATCATCGTCATGCTCATCATGGGGCTTGACCCTGCCCGACCTCCTCCCCCATCATGATTGAGCGGTTAACGTGTTGATTGCAGGGAAGATCTGGGGGGGCGTTCTCCTGCCTTACTGCTGAGGGTGGCGGCGCGAGTCCGCCCAAGCACAGCCATGTCCGCCACTCATGAGGGTCGCGAGGAAGGCGGCACCAGGCCCGTCAACCACCCCGACCACCCTCCCCCCCTCCCCAGAGAGATATGTGAGGAGTTGCGTTTTACATCTGAATCTGTTCACACACATTGCATGATGTGGACATGTATACGCACGTATCCATACTGCCGAGGCACTCTTCCACAAGCCTGGGCCGTGTGAGCTTGGGCACCACGCACGCCAGTCGGTGAAACCACGGACAAGGATGTCCATAGCCTTTTGCACGGTGTCG